>LR753449.1:468082-501518 GCA_902729485.2 Mus minutoides
AAAAAAAAAAAGATTTATTTATTATTATATGTAAGTACACTATAGCAGCCGGGCAGTGCTGGCGCACGCCTTTAATCCCAGCACTTGGGAGGCAGAGGTAGGTGGATTTCTGAGTTCGAGGCCAGCCTGGTCTACAGAGTGAGTTCCAGGACAGCCAGGGCTACACAGAGAAACCCTGTCTCAAAAAAAAAAAAAAAAATTCTACGATCAGAGATGAAGATGGAGTTTAGCAGTTAAGAGCAATTGCTGCTCTTACAGAAGACCCAGGTTCAGTTCCCAGTGCTCATACAGAATGCATCACATTTGCTTTTAGCTCCAGTTCCAGGAGATTCAACACCTTCTTCTGGCCTCTGCAGGCACTGCAGGCACGGCATGCACATGATACATACATGGAAAAGTAAACACGTGCATGTACACATAAAAATCTGCTTTAAGAAAAAATAATCTATGCCTTTAATCCCAGTACTTGGGAGGCAGAGGCAGGCGGATTTCTGAGTTCGAGGCCAACCTGGTCTACAAAGTGAGTTCCAGGACAGCCAGGGCTATACAGAGAAACCCTGTCTCGAAAAAACAAAAACAAAACAAAACAAAACAAAACAAAACAAAAAAAACCCTGTCTCGAAAAAACAACAACAAAAAAAAATAGAAAAAGAAAAAAAAAGAAAAAATAATCCAGGCTAAGGCTCAGAGGGTAAGAGTGCTGGCTGGCAAGCATAAGGATTTCCGTTTGTATCTCCAGCACCCACATCAAAAGCTGGGCATGGCCACTTGCATACCTGTTACCTAGCACTGCAGGAGAAGGCAAAGACAGGAGGGTCGCTGAAGCTTGCTGACTACCAGCCTAGCTCCAGGTTCAGTGAGAAACTATCCAGAGGAATTAGAGAAGAGCATGATAGAGCAGCCACTGAAGGTCCCACCCAGCTCTGCACATCTGCACACACAACACACAAACACAAAGCTTCCCCAGATTCATCGCTGTTGACAAAACGAAGTTCATAATTCTTTCACCATGGGGTATGACCATGAAAGATCCAACGGGGACGAGTACACTGTGGAAATGAAAGAGTTTTGTTTGTTAAGTTACCTTTGTTCTAACACTTTATATAAAAATATCTTGATATAGTTAATTTGTTTTAAAATGTTGTGAGAGAACCTTTATGAAGGAACTTCTGTGTAAAATACGTAGGTTCACACTAGGACTCGAGGTTTAAGACCTTTAATCCTTTGTAAATGCCACCCATAGCAGTATCTAACATATAGACAGGGATATTTATTTTACAAAGCTCTGTCAGCAAAACCATACTATTAAGAAAGTTAGTCTAAACTGTGTGTACATTGGACATTTAATTTCCCAAGGTCATTTAAAAAGCAGGGATATGTTTTAAAATGGGCCAAGGGTCATATTACAAATCTGAGACAATGTAACTCAGACTTACCATGAACAATGTAAAATGTGTGAACATACTTCTTTTTGAACAGTATATACAAAACACATTATACCAATAAACTTACTCTGAAAAAAATACACATTATAGACTGGCAAGATGGCTCAGTGAGTAAAAGTGTTTGCAGGACAAGCCTAATGACCAGTCTGATCTCCAGAAACCATGGAGAGAACCGACTCCTGTCCTCTGACTTCCACATGCACACCATGACTGCCTGTCTGTCTGTCTGTCTGTCTGTCTCTCTCTCTCTCTCTCTCTCTCTCACACACACTTTTTTTTATTGTGGGCTGGGAAGAAAATTCAGTCCAGAAATTGCTTGTTGTTCAAGTCAAACATAAGAACTCAAGTTAGATCACCAGAACCTACATAAAATGCAGGGTGTGGTGGCAGACTGATATCCCATCACTGAAGACAAGAGGAACCCTGGTGGCTGGCCATCTTGAGGAACACCATGTAAGGTTGACCTATGGCCTCTACACATGTGTGCTTATACATACAGAGAAATGTACACACATACAGAAAATAAAAAAAAATAAAAGAATACACATAATATACCCTATGGTGTTTCTCTTTATCATACATAGGCAGAGACTTACCTACCGAAGCTGGCAGATTGGGAGCTACTCAATAAAGCTTTAACATCTCCCTGCTTTGAGTTAGATTCTACCAAGACTAAATAAAACAATCCCATTACAATAAACCCCAGCTAGTTGCTGGTAAAAAAAAAAAAAAAAAAATCAATGCTTTATCTGGTTAATTTCCAGTGATAGTTATACACTGCACTATATATGGATTGGAAGTCACATGTATTTGAGCTACTCTAGTTAGCAGGCCACAAAAAGCAAGCTTAAACAAGTACTCCTTTTCTGTAAGTAAGTAAGGTGACAGAAAGCACTTGCTGATAAAGTCTTCCAGCTACTCACATGAAAAGCACCAGATTTCAGAGTAAGTCCCATCATGCTGTCTTTCCCTGGCAGTGAGAGTTCCTCGGTCTGTTTAGAAGAAACTCTCAGGGCTGGAGAGAGAGATAGCTCAGCAGTTAAGAGAACTGGCTGTCTTCCAGGGTTCTGAGTTCAATTCCCAGCAACCACATGGTGGCTCACAACCATCTGTAATGCCCTCTTCTGGTCTATCTGAAGGCAGCTACAGTGTACTCATATACATTAAAGAAGAAAGAAGGAAGAGGAGAAGAAACAAGTTCTCAAAATTTCATATACACTGTGTTCATGAAGAAGAAGCAAGAGGACAGAGGAGGAGGGAGGACTAAGAAGTGGGAGGATTAAGAAGAGGGAGGAAGGATGAGGAAAAAGGAAGGAGAAGCAGCAGCAGCAGGAGCATAATTCATGGTTCTTTTGCTCAGAAATTGAAAAACCTTTACATTCCCAAACCATCTATGTACAAACTCCTCATAAACACACACACAGGAAGCCCAGGAGGAAAAAATATATTCTGTTGTTTCAGCCTTTTCTGTTTGCGTGCGTGGTGTGTGTGTGTGTGTGTGTGTGTGTGTGTGCAAGTGTGTATGGGGAGAAGTCAGGAGTTCTATCAGGTGTTTTCCTTGCTCATGTGTCTTTCACCTTACAAGTTTCAATTAAATCCACAACTTGAGAGTCTTTTAGTCAACTTGTTCTCAGGATCTCATCTCCACCTCCTGAGTGCACTATAGGTGGGCTGCCACACCCACCTGCATTTACATAGGTACTCAGGTCCTCACACTTGTGAGGTGAGTACTTTACTCACCATCTCTCTAGCATACCACCACTTTAAAAACAAAAACAAAAAAAAAAAAACTAAAGCTAAATACCTCTGTTTGTATTCTGTCTCAACAACAACTTTTAAAAAAAACTTTCCCCTCCTATTACAATATGGAGCACAGATGTCCATGGAAGAGTTCCCACTGGTGCTCTGTACCCTATCCTACATCTGTTCTTGTGTAGCTAGCATCAACTTCTCTCCATTCCTGGTGAATCACACCCATCTGCACACTAGCATATTCTGGTGTCTTCCAGTTAAAGCAGTAGAGGTAGGGGTGGAGGGTGGAGAAGATGGAGCACTTGCAGAAGACTGACCCACAGGTCCATGTCTCTGCCTCCCTCACACTACAGGACTCAAATGAGCTGAAATACTCTTCTCTCTCTGTGTTTCCTTCCTCTGTTCTCTGATGTTTGGTCTTATTTTCAAACTGCTCTTGTGGAGGTCACCAATCATATCTTTCTGTGCTCTCCTTACACCAACAATCTTACTCTTCCTTCTCAGTTATGGAATGATCGCATGTGTGTATCTGTGACCTGTGAATGTGACCTTGTTTCCACAGAAAGAAGGAGTTAAATGAAAATGTAATTCTACTGCTGTATCCTGACACCTTAGGCCATCCATTCCAAAAATGCAGCAGGCGTGTGACATTTGTGGAACAGTCCTGGATTTGCTATTATTTGGATCCAGGAGGAGTCCAGATCTCCAATAAAGAAGAGCTCTTACTGCAATCTTAATAATCACAAACATTAAATTCCAGAATGAGGAAAAGCATGAGATTCCAATGGAGCTGTTAGGTCAAAAGGAACAAGGTAAAACCATTTTGTTTTTCCATCTTTTTATAGTTCAAACACTATATTGTCTGTCAAACAACTCCCATCCTATAAAGTGCTCTGGTAGAGATACAACCCCGAGGAATGAGAGCCTTTTCATACATACTAAGAAAAGTACAGGGAAGGGGAAAAGAAAAAAGACCCATGAAGATTGTTTTAGTCTTTCATTGTACTGGCTCTAAGGTCTGAAGTGTCAAAGGGATCTGTACTTTTCTAAGTGGTGTCAAAGCACAAGAACACTTGGACATTTTCACACATCTTACTGGCTAGGCCCCACTTGTCTCTCATGATCTGGAAACCTCCCCCAAACCCCAGGTTACACTTTCCGGAGCTCTATCACCTAGGTGCTTTTCCCCCATAGCTAATTCAATAGCCACATTACTGGAGTGATGTGGTCATCTTCCTTGACACACTCCAAGTTTCCAAGTTCTAAGTCACAACTGTGCTAATCAAAATTAATTAATTAATTAATTAATTGATTGATTGGTAGCTCCGTGGATGTGTAGACGCTGGCAGCAGCCACTCATCTCTCAGTCTAGTGTCTAGCATCTCGCCATCTGTGCCTGACTCTGCATGCACAGCAGAGTCCACAGAGGCAGCTGGCCCCAGAGGATGGGATCCCCAGAATGGTCTGTCTGAATTCGGCACCCCATCTAGCTCAGTAATGAGGGAAGGGCTCACGCTTTTGAAATACACAACCCTTGAAAGACAGGGTTAAGGGAAACCCTTGGCTGGTCTTTACCAAAAGGGACTGGCCTGGGAATGAGCCATGGAAACCGGCAACCAAAAGCTTGGGCCGAATTTGGGACCCTCTACATAAGGGCACGGAAGCTCAATCCACGAGATGGGGGGCGACCAGAGCCTCGCAGCTCTTCTCCGAGACAATCTCCTTTCCCTGGAGAATGTGGCTTCCTTGTCTTCCCTAACTCTAGGGGTCATTAGTAGCCTCCTTACGCTTAGGAGTGACGGGGACGTGGTGAGGCACTCCCGGGATCCCGCCACGCACTGACAGGTCAGGTTAGAGCGGCGTCAGACGAATCGTCGCCTTCCGAGGCTGGGCGCAGCCGCCCTTACCTGCACTGGGAGGAGTGGCCGCCGCCCACGCCCCGGCCCGCCCCGCCAGCTCAGCGCTCGCTCCGCAGGCCCCAGGCCCCGGCCCACCGCCGGGCCGCCCGCGTCCGCTGCTCTCTGGCCGTGGCCCACTGGCCGGCGAGCTCTGCAGCAGCCACGTAGGGCCCCAACCCCTAGTTTGACCGTGCCTCCCTCTGCCAGAGAGCCAGGCGCGGCAGGCGCCACGGGGCAACCCCGTCGCCGGGGTCCTCCCTGAGAAAAGGCCGTCGCTATGGAGACGCGGAGCGCGCCGACGGCCGTTAGGAGGCACAGCCCACAAGTGATTCCCGCCGCAATTACAGCTCCGGGCGGCCAGGAGCGCTGACCGGTGCACGATGCTCCACTCAGGCCGCTGCCCCAGCCCTCGTGAGCAGTGTACAGGGTTCTAGAAAAGCTAAAAGACGTACCTCCCTTGTCGATGGCGCGGGGCGGGGCCAGGGGTTGTCCGTACGCGTCGGCGACATCCGCTTCCGGGGCCACGGCCGAAGTGAAGTGCTTGGTTGGTCGGCCTGGCTGTCCTCGGTATCGACCCCCGCAAGCTTTACTCCTTAATAATCGGCTACATCCGTTTCGCTGTCGGTATCGGTCTTCGGCAACCATGCTGGAACAGCTGAGCTCGCTGCCCACCCAGATGGTGAGGACGCGCGTCCCGGATCCCCTGCACGTCTCTTTGGAGCCTAGCGATTTCTAAGCCCCTCATCACCACCGGAGCCACCCCTAAGATTGGCTTCACTTTCCCTTTCTTCTCTTCCCCAGAATGGATCCCCTTTCCCGTGGTCTGTTAAGATGCCCAAGTTTCCCTGGGAAATTACATTTTTGCTTCTTTACTCTCAGGCCCTCCTGGTGTTGAGTGCTGCCTTATGCCAACACTGAGTTCCCTACGGGAATTGCAGTCCTTTGGTAGTAGCACCAACTCTTCTTCTTTTTCGTCCCTAGGATTACAAGGGGCAGAAACTAGCTGAACAGATGTTTCAGGGGATTATTCTTTTTTCTGCAGTAAGTATTGCATTAACTTTAATTCTTAACCCCGCCTTCCTTGGTTTGACTGCATTTCATATACTTTGTTTCTTTTCAGATAGTTGGGTTTATCTACGGGTACGTGGCTGAACAGTTTGGGTGGACTGTCTACATAGTTATGGCCGGATTTGCTTTCTCGTGTTTGGTAAGACATTTGTGGTATCTGAGCATTAGCAGCAGCGTAAGTTTTCTGACTCAGGAGACTTAGTTGGACCTACTAATGAGAACCAGAATCACCTTTGTTCATCTTTCCCATTAATGTTCCTGTTTTCTATTGTTTGAAAAGTAGAATGTTAAGTTGTGTCCCATGGCTTGCGCTACATAAAGGTGTATTTCTAATTTTCTTTTGCATCTCCTCTAGGCAGTAAGATGAATATGCCAAAGACTTTTGCTCATGCTGCCTTCATATTTCTTTTAGTTCTTAAAACTTGTATGTGTAAACACTTAAGGCTTGTTCTCACCCCCTGACATATTTGTTTTGTCTCATTAATTTGTTAATCTTTAGCATGGTGGTTATTTGGGGATCAGCCATACTTAATGATCATTTAGACCTTGAATGGAAATAAATGCTGCCTGTTCTCTGTTCTGATCTAGCTGACACTTCCCCCGTGGCCTATCTACCGCCGCCACCCCCTAAAGTGGTTACCTGTTCAAGACTTAGGCACAGAAGACAAGAAATCAGGGGACAGAAAAATTAAGAGGCATGCTAAAAATAACTGATTGGGACTTTCACGATTCTGCACCTGCTTTTGTTTCCTGTGAGATGAGCTAAATTGCTTTCATAACCAAAACATGAGCTTAAACTGCCGATGTTCTTACAGCACAGCTGTGTCAAGATCTAATTGTCCTGCCTTCATTTCTAATCCAAATGTATTTTAAGTTATGACTATTTTATACCATCTCTTCATAAGCTTGTTATGGAGAACAGGAGATACAAGTATGCAGTGCTTCTTTCTGGTGTGTATAATGAATAAACACCTCATAACTTCTACTACATTTGTTTTCTTTTTGCAATGGGTTCTCACTATGTAAACTAGGCTGTCTCCAAGTTCAAAATCCAGCCTTACCTTCCCAAAGTGCTGTGAATACAGCATATGTTACCTACCACACCTGGCATATGGAAAGCCTTATTTATTTATTTATTTATTTACTTATTTTTATTTATTTATTAATTATGCATAAGTACACTGTAGCACTCTAGCTGTCTTCAGACATGCCAGAAGATGAACTCAGGACCTTCAGAAGAGCAGTCAGTGCTCTTATTCACTAAACCATCGCCCCAGCCCGGAAAGTACATTATGAGCCTTCACACTGTTTTAAGGATGAATTGTTATTGTTTGGTTTTGTGTTATGAGACAGGGCTTTTTTTTTTTTTTTTTAAATTCAGTAGTTAGAAACACCCAGGTAGAATTAAAAATCAAGGGACTGGTGTGGTCTGAATATCCTTGCCCTGTGTGAAGTGGCACTATTAGGGGGTGTAGCCTTGTTGGAGGAAGTGTGTCACTGTGTAAGCAGGCTCTGAGGGCTCCTAGTGCTCAAGCTCTTCCCAATGTGGAAGAAACAGTCTGTCTTGGCTGCCTTCAGATGAAGATGGAGAACTCTCAGCTCTTTCTCAGTACCATTTCTACCTGGAGGCTGCCATGCCTCCCACCATGATGATAATAGACTGAACCTCTGCAACTATAAACCAGCACCAATTAAATGTGCTTTATAAAAGTTGTCTTGGTCATGGTGTCTCTTCACAGCAATAAAACCCAAACTAAGTCAGCTGGCTAGATGGTTCAGCAGTTAAGAGCACTGGCTTGTTCTTCCAGAGGACCTAGGTTCAATTCATTTTTAAATGAAGATGGAAACTGAGTGTTTAAATAAAAACAATACTGAAATATGAAAAGAGGAATTAATTTTTTTTTTTTTGAGACAGTGTTCCTATGTAGCCCTACATAGACCAGACTAGAACTTACTGCATAGACCAGGCTGGTCTAGAACTCACAGAATTCCTGGATTTGCTTCCCAAGCACTGGGATTAAAAGTGTGCAACATCGCCGGGCGTGGTGGCGCACGCCTTTAATCCCAGCACTCGGGAGGCAGAGGCAGGCGGATTTCTGAGTTCAAGGCCAGCCTGGTCTACAAAGTGAGTTCCAGGACAGCCAGGGCTACACAGAGAAACCCTGTCTCGAAAAACCAAAAAAAAAAAAAGTGTGCAACATTAGTGGTTTGATGGGAGAACTTTTTTTAAAGCTAGTAAGATAATTTGTAATATATTTATACCAATAAATTAGAAACTAAAGGAAAGCCTTCTGGTCTACTTATCCACTCAGGCCAGATCAGTGGGCCTGAAACCCTCCCACACCCCACAGGCTGGCCCAGGAGGTCCACAGTAACCAGAGACACAGGAGGCCTGCTCTACCCAGAGATGCAGGAGGCCCACCCTAACCAGAAACAGCACTGCCTGCCTCCCAGGAGATCAGCTTTAACCCAGATCACAGAGCTCCCCCTGCCTCCAAGGTCTGCTTCAGTCAGAGACACTCAGGCCAGTTAACAGCAGAGATAACCAGATGGTGAGAGGCAAGTGCAAGATCTTAAGTGACAGCACCATCAGAACCCAGTTCTCCCACCACAGCAAGCCCTTGATACCCTAACATGCCTGAAAAGCAAGATAATGACTTAAAATCCCATCTCATAAAGATAATAGAGGGGGCTAGAGAGATGACTCAGTGGTTAAGAGCACTGACTGTTCTTCAAAGGTCCTGAGTTTAAATCCCAGCAATCACATGATGGCTTACAACCATCTGTAATGAGATCTGACACACTCTTCTGGTGCATCTGAAGACAGCCAACATAGATATAATAATAATTAATAATTTTTAAAAAGATAATAGAGGCCTTTAAGGAAGATATAAATAAATCCCTCAAAGAAATACAGGAAAACACAGGCAAACAGGTAGAAGTCTTTAAAGAGAAAACAAATCCCTGAAAGAAATACAAGAAAATACAATCAAGCAGGTGAAGCATCACCAACAGAATACAAGAGAAAAAGAGAAAATCTCACATGTACAAGATACCATAGAAGATCTGTCAAAGAAAATACAGAGTATAAAAAGCTCCTAACCCCAAACATCCAGGAAGTTCAGGACACAATGAAAAGATCAAACCTAAAAATAATAGAAATAGAAGAGGGTGAAGAGTCCCAGCTCAAGGGGCCAGAAAACATCAATGAGATCATAGAAGAAAACTTCCCTAACCTAAAGAAAAAGATGGCCATAAATGTACAAGCCTACAGAACACCAAATAGATTGGACCAGAAAAGAAAATCCTCTTGACATATAATCAAAACACTACATGCATAGAACAAAGAAAGAATATTAAAAGCTGTAAGGGAAAAAGACAAGTAATATATAAAGGTACTATTGGAATTAAACCAGACTTCTCAACAGAGACTCTAAAAGCCATAAAATCCTGGGCAGATGTCATCCAGACCCTAAGAGAATACAAAAGCCAGCCCAGGATACTATACTCAGTAAAACTCTGAATCACCATAGATGGAGAAAGCAAGATATTCTGTGACAAAAACAGTTTTAAACAATACCTTTTTAATAATTCAGTCCTGGTCTGGTGACATGGCTCCGTGGGTAAGAGCACTGACTGCTCTTCTGAAGGTCATGAGTTCAAATCCCAGCAACCACATGGTGGCTCACAACCATCCGTAATGAGATCTGATGCCCTCTTCTAGTGCCTCTGAAGTCAGCTACAGCTACACTGTACTTATGTATAATAATAAATAAATTCAATAATAATAATAATAATAATTCAGTCCTACAGAGAATACTGGAACAAAATCTCCAACACAAGGAGGTTAACTACACCAATGAAAACAAATATTTCACAACAAACACAAAAGAATCACACACATAGTATCACCTCCAGCAACAAAAATAACAGGAATAAAACAATCATCTGTCTTTAATATCTCTCAACATCAGTGGATTCAATTCCCCATAAAAAGACACAGGCTAACAGACTAGATACATAAACAGAATCCAGCATTTTGCTGCATACAAGAAATATACCTGGGGCTGGAGAGATGGCTCAGTGGTTAAGAGCACTGACTGCTCTTCCAGAGGTCCTGAGTTCAATTCCCAGCAACCACATGGTGGCTCACAACAATCTATAATGGGATTCCATGCACTCTTCCAGTGTGTGTCTGAAGATAGCTGCAGTGTACTCATATTAATAAAAAAAAAAATCTTAAAAAAAAAGAAATACATCGTAGTGACAAAGACAGATACTACCTCAGAGTAAAAATGCTAGAAAAATTTTTCCAAGGAAAGGGTCCTAAGAAACAAGCTTGAGTTACCATTCTAATATCCATTAAAATAGACTTTCAACCATAAATTATTAAACAAGATGGAGATGGACACTTTATAGTCATCAAAGAAAAAATCCATCTAGAGAAAGTCTCAATTTTGAACATCTATGCCATAAATGCAAGGGCTCCACATTCATAAAAGAAACTTTACTAAAGCTCAAAACCTCACACATTAATAGTGGGAGACTTCGCAAGGCATGGTGGCACACGCCTTTAATCCCAGCACTTGGGAGGCAGAGGCAGGCAGATTTCTGAGTTCGAGGCCAGCCTGGTCTACAAAGTGATTTCCAGGACAGCCAGGGCTATACAGAGAAACCCTGTCTCGAAAAACCAAAAAAAAAAAAAAAAAAAAATAGTGGGAGACTTCAATACCCTACTCTCACCAATGGGCAGGTGATTGAAACAGAAACTAAACAGAGACACAGTGAAACTAAAGAAATTATGAACCAGATGGACTTAACAGATACCAACAGAGCATTTCACTCCAAGAGAATAAACCTTCTTCTCAGCACCTCATGGAACCTTCTCCAAAATCGATCACATAATCAGACACAAAAAAAGACTCTATAGATACAAGAATAAAATAATCCCATGCATTCTATCAGATCACCATGGACTAAAATAAAAACAACAGAAAGTCCACATACTCATGGAAACTGAACAACTATCTGCTCAATAATAACCTGGTCAGGGAAGAAATAAAGAAATCAAACATTTTATAGAATTCAATGAAAATGAAGATAACATCATACTCAAACTTATGGGACACAATGAAAGCAGCCTTAGAAAAATTCATAGCACTCATTGCCTTGGTAAAGAAACTGGAAAGGTCCCATAAAGCAACTTAACAGCACACCTGAACGCTCTAGAACAGAAAGAAGTAAACACACCCAAGAGGAGTTGTAGAGGGCCATGCCCGAGTCGGCTCAGTCACCATTCTAAGATGACATCCTGTTACCACCCCCCACCCCCACCCCCACCCCCACCCCCTATAGAGGGAGTAAACAAACCGAAAGTGCATGCGCCTGTTGCTTAACCGCCGCCCAGCCAGGGGCTTAATATGAGTGATGGCCCAGCAGCCAATCCGGTTAAGACATGCCTCCTCCTTGGCTATATAAGCCAAGGCTTTTCCGGGGTCTGGGTCTTCCTCTTTCAAGGCTTAAATAAAGAGCATGCTGTAGAAGGACTCTGAATCTGGTGTTCGCGTGTGTTCCTGCCGGCGGGAAGGTAGCGCGACTCACAAGGAGTAGACTACAAGAAATAGTCAAACTCAGGGCTGATATCAACCAGTTAGAAACAAAGAGAATGATACAAAGAAGCAACAAAAGCAAGTGCTGGTTCTTTGAGAAAAATCAGCAAGATAGATAAACCCTTAGCCAAACTAACAAAATGGCACAGAGACAGTATCCAAATTAACAAAATCAGAAATGAAAAGGGAGACATAACAACAGAAACTGAGGAAATTTAAAAAATCTACTACAGATTCTACTACAAAAGTCTATTTAAACAAAACTGGAAAATCTGAATGAAATAGAGGATTTCCTAAGACAGATACCACATTAAGTCAAGATCAGGTAAACTATTTAAGTAGTCCCATAGCCCCTAAGGAAATAGAAATAGTCATTAAAAACCTCCCAACCAAAAAAAGCCCAGGGCCAGATGGTTTTAGTGCAGAATTACACCAGACCATCAAAGAAGACCTAATATCAATACTCCTCGAACTATTCCACAAAATAGAAACAGAAGGAACATTACCTTATCCATTCTATGAAGCCACAGATACCTTCATACCTAAACCACACAAAGACTCAACAAAGAAAGAGACCTTCAAGGTCAATTTCACTTACAAATACCAATGCAAAAATACTCAATAAAACTGCATCTAAGAACACATCAAAGCTGGGTGTGGTGGCGCACACCTTTAATCCCAGCACTCGGGAGGCAGAGGCAGGCGGATTTCTGAGTTCGAGGCCAGCCTGGTCTACAGAGTGAGTTCCAGGACAGCCAGGGCTATACAGAGAAACCCTGTCTCGAAAAACCAAAAAAAACAAAAACAAAAACAAAAACAAAAACAAAAACCACATCAAAGCCATCATTCAGCACAATCAAGTAGGTATCATATACGAAAATCCATCAATGTAATAAACTACATAAACACAAGGAAAAAAGTCACATGATCATCTCATTAGATGCTCTAGAAAGTACCAGAGACCCAGGAGGTGAGAGACTGTCAGGACTCAATGGAGATGACCTTAGCCAAAATGTCCAACAATGGGGAGAGGGAACTCAAAGAGTCTATATCCAGTATTCTCAAGTGGAGGGACTGGGTTACTAACCCACAGTGAAGATTTCTGACCCAGAACTTTTTCTAAAAGAACTGCAGGGACAAAAATGGAGAAGAGACTGAAGAAAAGACAGGAGCCTAGCATCACTGTCCTCTGAGAGGCTCTACCAGCAGCTAACTGAGACAGAAGCAGATATTCACACCTAACCACTGTACTCGAATGTATGGCTGGATTTGGGGAAGGAATGAAGAAACTGAACAGGAGGGCGACCCCATAGGAAGACCAGCAGTCTCAACTAACATTTGAAGTTGGGCATAGTAGTGCTTGCTGTTAATCCTAGCACTCAGGAGGCAGAGGCAGGTGATCTCCAGCCTGGACTACATAGTGAGTTCTAGGACACCCAGAGTTACATAGTGAGACCCTGTCTCAGGAGAGAGCTGGGGACACAGTAACAAAGAAAACATATCTGGAGTAATTCTCAGCCCTTTAAATATAAAGGTGATAGGGCCAGAGAGATGGCTCAGCAGTTCAGAGCACTTGCTGCTTTTGTACAACATCTGGGTTCAGTTCTAGCACCCACATCAGGTAGCTCACAGGGAATCCACTTACACATCTCTCTCTCCCCTACCACCCCCTTCTCTCTGTCTCTCTTTTTCTCTCTGTCTCTCTCTCTCTCTCACACACACACACATATACACATACACCATACATACACAAAATTAATCTTTTTTTTGTTTTTTGTTTTTGTTTTTTCTTTTTTAGTTTTTCGAGACAGGGTTTCTCTGTGTGCCTTGGCTGTCCTGGAACTCACTTTGTAGACCAGGCTGGCCTTGAACTCAGAGATCTGCCTGTCTCTGCCTCCTGAGTGGTGGGATTAAAGGCATGCGCCACCATGCCCAGCTCCACAAAATTAATCTTAAGTGAAAATTTACTAAAGACTTGTGTTTTAGTTAGGGTTTTACTGCTATGAACAGACAACACCATGACCAAGGCAACTCTTAATTGGGGCTGGCTTACAGGTTCAGAGGTTCAGTCCATTATCATTAAGGCAGGAGCATGGCAGCATCCGAACAGGCGTGGTGCAGGAGGACCTGAGAGTTCTACATCTTCATTTGAAGGCTGCTAGGAGAACACTGGCTTCTAGGAAGCTAAGAAGAGGGTCCTAAAGTCCACACCCATAGTGACACACTTCCTCCAAAAAAGCCATACCCACTCTAACAGGGCAACATCTCCAAATAGTGCCACTGCCTGGGCCAAGCATAGTCAAACCACCACAAGTTGTAATTTATTTATAAAAATCTTTCTAGATGGACATTACTTACTAAATCATTTTTTTTTGGTTGGTTGTTTTTTTTGTTTCTTTGTTTGTTTTCGAGACAGGGTTTCTCTGTGTAGTCCTGGCTATCCTGGAACTCAGAAATTCGCCTGCCTCTGCCTCCCAAGTGCTGGGATTAAAGACGTGCACCACCATGCCCGGCTTAGTTATTAAATAATTAATACAACATGTGATATATAATCAGGACTTTCTGAGACAAGGGACTCTGTAGTCTGAGCTGCCCCTGGTTTCACTTTGTCATCCAGACTAGGGCTGAACTCATGACCACCTGCCTCTGTTTCTCAGGTGTTAGGATTACAAGTGTGACTATTTTGTACCCAGCCTTACAGTTACATATTTAAAATATGGGAACTCAGTTGACACTTTATTGTACATAAAGACAAGCATTGTTTACATCCAATAGGACTAAAAACCTGGACTTAGACACTGCTTAATTTTTGGAATTCATGTTTAAAAGAATGTTTTTGCTGATGGGAAAAAGAAATCAAACATGTCAAGTCACAATGACTTACAAAGCTATACTTTAGGTTGAACAAGAGATCTAAGGGTATAAAGACAACCTCACTAAGGTTCAGAATAAATCAAAATATTAAAAGTCCATTGATGTGTAACAACAACAAAAAAACACAACAGTTTTTGAATGCAACATAGAACCTCATGCTCTTTAAATCTATTCCCAGAATAGTGAATTGATATTAGAGAATGAACACCAAGTCCTTGCTCAGGTTACTAGTGGTAGCAAGCATCTGCATGAGACATGGTTCCTTTCTCTTGCTGCTTCTATTACTGTAGTACAATTTAATCCAATGTTTTCTGGCCCCATTTCAAACTAGTTCATATCTTTAAAAAAATAAACTAAATATAAAGTTGTCTTAAGGCTCAGTAAACAGTAACAAAGATACAACATTTTTCCTCATAAACATATGATATTAAAAGTTTTTTTCTTTTGTGAACTTGTTTCACATTAGTGTGCTCTCCAGTTCTCTATAGTAAGAAGACTCCAAAGGATGTGATATCAAAGGATGGCGATCAGCCTCTGAATGACTGGAACAGGATTGTGGTGGTTGTTGTTTTTTAAGATGAAAAAATTTTGAAAATAGATCTTTAGTTCTGGCAGCATGTTAGAACAAATCTCAAAAACTCACATTTTCTTCAAAAAATTTCAATTGGCGAGCTTTCACACTATAAATTGTATACTTGTCTCCCATGTGCGCCTGTAATCGTGCCTATTTGAGAAACAGATAAGAAAATCAGTACATTACAGAAAAGTAATTCGTGTAGTCTTTAGTTGTTGGGAATTGAATTTAGGACCTCTGCTTGCTCTGGTCGGCCCCACTTGCTTAGGCCCAAAGATTTATTTATTATTATAAATAAGTACACTGTTGCTGTCTTCAGACACACCAGAAAAGGGTGTCAGATCTCATTACAGATGGTTGTGAGCCACCATGTGGTTGCTGGGATTTGAACTCAGAACCTTAGGAAGATCGTGTAGTCTTTAAAACAAAGGCTTTCTTAAGTACCACACTGTAAGAATGAAGCTATTAGCCCATTTCCAGTGTGAGGCCCCTTTAGAGCTCACCATTTCAGATGACCAGGGAGCTCTAAGCCTCAAACTGGCTGGTGGCTGACACCTGCTTGTCCCAAAACTCTGACTTAGGAAGCTTCAGGCAGTTGGCTACATGACTGAGTTCCCATCAGAAAGGGGCAGAGGGGCAGTCTCGGGCTCCAAAGTATTCATTGCATAAGCTGACCCAGTAAGATGGAGAACTGGGGGTGGGGGGAGAGTGTTAGAGGGTGGGAATTTCTTGGGTTGGGAACTTTAAAAATCACCAAATCAGCATGCCAGTCACTTCTACCTTTCTCTGTGTTTTGTCCCTTTCTGCTGAATTGCACATTAAATATGGCTTCATTTTCTCTACACTCCTGATTTTGTTATCTTCAAACAATACCAAAGAGGAAACCATATGGGGAAATACTAGCAGTTCTATTTACATAAAATTATTGTGTATGACCTATGTACAATCTGCGTGTGTTCAAACATGCTGCAGTGCACATATGGAGATCAGAGGACGACTCCATGGAGTTGACTCTTTCCTCCACCTTTACATGGCAAGAGCTTTTTCCTGCTGAGACATCCTGCTGACTTCAAAGCTGGATGTGAATCCCAGCTACTCAGGGGGCTGAAGTAGGAGAATCTCAAGCTCAAGGCCTGCCTGAGTGACTCTGAAGGCAAGCAAAGTAACTTAGACCCAATCTCAACATAGAAAAGGGTGGGGCTTCCAAATCCTGACTAGTAACCCCAGAGGGGCACAGCAAACAGTGTATCTTATAGTGTGTAAATGAATGATGCTTAACATTAGAGTGATGCCTAGTATGGTGACTGGATATGACACAGATTTTGATATAATTCACTGAATACACAACATCACTTTGATGGTATGCTAGTAAAAATATGCAACCTGGAGGTGGAGGCAGGAGGATTAGGCATTCAAGGCCAGCCTACATAGTGAATTTGAGACCAACCTAGGTTACATGAGACCCTGTCTTTAAAAAAAAAAATTAAAAAACAGTAAAAGGATAACCTATCTAAGAATGGTAGCACATATTTATCCCACCAGCATCAGGAGGCAGAGGCAGGAGGACCACCAAACAGAGGCCAGTCTATGTTACAAAGACAGGCCCTGACTCAAGACACAATGTGACACTATTCAGCATAGAATAGCAAGGTGCAGTGGCTGGGATGTGACTTAGTAAATGCTTGCCTGCATACAGGGAGCACGGGATTTGGTCCCCAGCACTGCATTAACTGGGTTTGGCAGCATATGCCTATAATCCCAGTATCTGGGGTATGGAGGCAGGAGGATCAGAAGTACAAGTCACCTTCACCTACAGAGCAAGTCTAAGGTCAGAGTAGAATACATGCAACCGTGTCTAAAACAGAAACAAAGGAAACAGAAGAAATCAGGAGACTTCAGGTAAGAAGCCGGAGATCATCTTCTCTCCAGCATAGCCTACAAAATGAAGATCCGATGCAGCCGCACTAAAAACAATGGGTTTCAATTACCTGTGCCCCATACTAGAAAGTGAAGATGCCATACTGGGCACAGCATCCCAAGAAAACCAGAGACGATTACTCCAGTCTTCTCCTCCTCCAGCCTATGCCCCTTGACCATCACCACCCCACCCAGTCTCCCGTCTCTTTTTCAGACACCTTTATGTTGCCCAGATAGTCTGAAACACCTCCTGCCCCAGCACTCTGAGACCTGCAATGACAAGCTGTGCCACTGAACAGTTACAGAGTTACACAGAGGAAGCAAGAGGAAAGACTCAGAATATGAAAGTTAGACATTAAAATGGAGATAGTATCTTCATTTCTATACAAACTAAAACATAACAACTATAAATGATTGTACAGGAACCAATTTTATAACCTAGTTGAAACTGAGAAACTCCTAGAAGTGATCTAACAAGAGTATCAAAGAAGCAGAGAATCTGTACAGGCTTGTAAATAGTGTGTAAGGATTGACTCAAACATTGCTAGACATTAGGACAAACATTTGCAAATCTTTTTTTTTTTTTTTTTTTTGGTTTTTCGAGACAGGGTTTCTCTGTATAGCCTTGGCTGTCCTGGAACTCACTTTGTAGACCAGGCTGGCCTCGAACTCAGAAATCCACCTGCCTCTGCCTCCTGAGTGCTGGGATTAAAGGCATGCGCCACCACACCTGGCAACATTTGCAAATCTTACATCTGATGAGAGACTTGAATCCAGAATGTATAAAAAGTCAATAATTTAAAGGTTATTAGCCCGAGTTTAAAAATTTCTGATAAAAATATGCAAATAGTTAAGAGTATATGAAAATATACACAGCTGGGCATGGTGGCGCATGCCCTTAAACCCAGAACTCTGGAGGCAGAGACAGGCAGATTTCTGAGTTCGAGGCCAGCCTGATCTACAAAGTGAATTCCAGGACAGCCAGGGCTACACAGAGAAACCCTGTCTCGAAAACCAAAAAAAAAAAAAAAAAGAAAGAAAATATACACAACACCAGTAGTCATCAGGAAAATGTAAGTCAAATTTACAATGATTGTCATTTTATTCCCTCTAGAATGTCTATGATCAAAGAGACAATAACAATTATCATCAAGGTGTGGAGAATTTGAAATGTACTTGTGAGTGTATAAAATGGTGTAGTTACTTTATGACAGTCTGGAAATTGCTCAAACATTTCAATATAGCTACTGTATGATCAAGCAACACAAAAACTTGTGTTTAAACCACACAAATATCCACCAGTTGATAAGCAAACAAAATGCATAGGATAACATATTTGGTCATGAAGAAGACTGAGTACTGACACATGTTACAACATGGATGTTGTAACATTACAGAGAGAAGCAAAACACAAAGATCACCTGTATGTGACTGCATTTATACATAGATTATATTTTAAAAGAAACTTTAAAAGTCTATTACGTAAGAAGCTTGACACAGCTTACAACACTTACCTCTCTCTCCAGCTCATCCTCCTCTTCCAGAAGATCATACACCTGCTCTAAAAGCTGAATCCCCAGTCCCTGGATTACATCGGCTCTCAAGACTTCAACTATTCTCCTGATCTTTTCAGAACCTGGTATGATACCTAAAAATTCAGCAACAAAACGGAAAATAAATACCACTACAGCAAAACCACTACAATGTCAGCAATTATTTTCACTTTAACAAGAATTTGGCTTAATGACTTCATTTATATACTTTCCCCTTAGCTGGGCATAGTGGCGCCTGCCTTTAATCCCAGCACTCACAAGGCAGAGGCAGGTGAATCTCTCTAAGTTCAAGGCTAGCCAGGTCTACAGAGCAAATTCTAGGACAGCTGGGACTGTGTAATAAAACTTTGTTTCCAGAAGAGTAAACAAAAACAAAACAATAAACCCAAAGTACTAAAAAAATAGTACCTTTTTCTGTTTTATTTTAAAAATTTCTTAGTTGACATACAATGCTGTATTTCATTATGATATTTGTATACAGACATACTATTTACTTTGATCATCATTATCCTCTATGATATCTTCAGCCCTTCTTTCCCATCAGTCATTAGTCCCCCTTCCTCAATTCAAATGGTCTGTCTATTTTCTTGCATGTTTATTGTATTATCATGTTACTTATTTTTGTCTGTCAGAGTCAGGGTCTTAGTCTATAGCCCAAGCAGGCTGCAGATTCTAAGTGACGCTCCTGCCCTAGCCTGCTAAGTACAAGGATTATAGACATGAGCAACCTTGCCTAGCTCATTTATATAGTTTAGTTTTTTAAAAAATATTTATAGGGGGCTGGTGAGATGGCTCAGCGGGTAAGAGCACCCGACTGCTCTTCCAAAGGTGATAAGTTCAAATCCCAGCAACCACATGGTGGCTCACAACCATCCTTAATGAAATCTGGCGCCCTCTTCTGGAATGCCTGAAGACAGCTACAGTGTACTTACATATAATAAATAAAATAAATCTTTAAAAAAATAAAAAAATAAAAAAAATATTTATAGAGCTGGGTGTAGTGGCGCACGCGTTTAATCCCAGCACTCGGGAGGCAGAGGCAGGCGGATTTCTGAGTTCAAGGCCAGCCTGGTCTACAAAGTGAGTTCCAGGACAGCCAGGGCTATACAGAGAAACCCTGTCTCGAAAAACCAAAAAAAAAAAAAAAAAATTATAGTTAATTTATATATATAGGTGTTTGCCTACATGTGTGTCTCTGTACCACATCCACAATACCCACAGAGTCCAGAAGAAGCCTCAGATTCTCTGGAACTGGAGTTACAAAC
The DNA here is from genome assembly GCA_902729485.2 of Mus minutoides. Lineage (NCBI taxonomy): Eukaryota > Metazoa > Chordata > Mammalia > Rodentia > Muridae > Mus > Mus minutoides. Next base: position 488,038 of record LR753449.1, read on the forward strand.
AGTTGTAACTTCCATGTGGATGCTGGGAATTGAACACAGGTCCTCTGGAAAAGCAGCAAGTCTTCTAAACTGCTGAGCCATCTTTCCAGCCCCTCTATGTTAGTTCTTTAAAAATTCTTTTATGAGGGTGCTAAGAATGGATGGAACCCAAGGTTTTACACATGTTAGGTGAGTGTCCTACCAGTAGACTACATCTCTAGTATTTTAGTAACTAAAAACTTAAGTCATTAAGTTTCATGCTATCATCTCCAAAATCTAAAAAAACAAACTTAAAGAATTAATGATTAATTAATTCAATTGTCTAACATGAAAATTCACATTAAAAAGTTCAAATATTTTATGCAATGTTATAAGGCTTATTGAATTATTTATATTTATTTTAAAAAATAATTTTTCAAGAGCTGGGGAGATGGCTCAGTGGTTAAGAGTACTTGTTCTCGGGGGCTGGTGAGATGGCTCAGCGGGTAAGAGCACCCGATTGCTCTTCCGAAGGTGATAAGTTCAAATCCCAGCAACCACATGGTGGCTCACAACCATCCTTAATGAGATCTGGCGCCCTCTTCTGGAATGCCTGAAGACAGCTACAGTGTACTTACATATAATAAATAAAATAAATCTAAAAAAAAAAAAGAGTACTTGTTCTCCTAGAAGACCTGGATTCAATCCTAACACCCACATCAAGTGGCTGACAACCATCTGTAACACCAGCTCCAGAGAATCTAGTGCCTCTAGTCTCCATGGGCATTGCACATGCATGCATGTATCCACATGCACACATCCACAAATGGTAGCAAATGCCTAGAATTCCAGTTCTTGACAGGCTGAAGCCAGAGGATCAGGGATTCAAAGCTGTCCTCAGCTACAGAGTAAGTTTGAAGTCAACCTGATATGTATGAGACACTGCCTCAGAAAACCAAAATATAAAGGCATATAAATTTTCATGAAACTGTTGGGATATATCTACTGACTCTATAAGGCACACCTTTTGTGTAGATATCCAAATGAAAAGTTAAACTCAAAACAACTTGCAAGCACTAGGCTTGTTCTCCACTCTGCATCTGCTTCGCAGCTGGGAAAGAATAAACCACTCACCCATAGGCAGCTCCGGACGGTGGGGTTCTGCCTCTTCTGCAACCTTGCCGTGAAGCACCAGCGTGTCTCGATACTTGCGATGAAGTCTGAATTCTGACCCTGGGTTTAGGACCTGGAGATCTTCATAGCTCTCCTTAGCTTCCAGCCTCAGAGTCTGAGTCATCAGCTGCACCAAGTCTTTCATTTCATTTGTATGACTCTTCCTGAGGGAAAAGCCTCCTTAGTGTTTACTTTGACTTCACAATAAAAGTTAAATATGAAATGACCTTTAGGGAGCTCTGCTTGCAAATGCCCAGCAGGCAACCACAATCTTCTTGTAAAATACAAAAGGCATCTACAGGAAGGCAGTGATGAATACAAGTGAGAGATGGTTTTGGAAAGGAGTCGAGTTTTTAGCCTAAGGACAGAGCACATGCATCTCAAAATACAGAACAAAAGCGTCAGGCAGAAGCCAGGGCTGAGGTCTGACAGCCACTGCTAGCAGGAGGCAAGAGGAACGTTGGAAAGGAGAGAGTCAGGAAGAAGCAACCCAACTTGGCATATAATTTCTACATAGCCATTTCCAAGTGACTTAAATCTACACAAATATAAAAGTCAAGAATAGTCAAAGAAACACAGAAACAGCAGCCTCAGAGAGCTAAAATTAACCAGGTATACTGAACTCCAAACTGAAGAGAAAAGGAGAGACCATCCTTGTGAAAGAAAAAAAAATGAAATTTACAGAAACAAACCCAGAGTTGACATGATAGAATGTATGAGTGAGGACATTAAAGAAGGTATTATAAATATCTCTCATAGGCTACAAAAGAGAAAAACATTAACATGTTAAGGGAGAAGTACTAAAGACATACAATAGGCCCACATCAAACACTAGAAATGGAAACACAATGTGTTAAACAGGGCTAGCAGACTACACACAGAAGAGGTGAGTAAGCTCACGGATACAGCAACAGAACCTATGGAAATAGAACAAAGAAAAAAGCAGGAGAACATCACAGACACTGTGTATATGTATTGCCATCTAATACACTTAGAATTTTGGAGAAGGGTGAGAGCCTGTCTTAAAAACAAAGATCCCAGGCTGGTGAGATGGATCAGTGGGTAAGAGCACTGATTGCTCTTCTGAAGATCCTGAGTTCAAATCCCAGCAACCACATGGTGGCTCACAACCACCCATAATAAGACTTGATGCCCTCTTCTGGTGTGTCTGAAGACAGCTACAGTGATAGCTACAGTGTACTTATATATAATAATAAATAAATCTTTAAAAACAACAACAACAACAACAACAACAAAAAAAAACCCCAAAGATCCCAGGGAAGGGAAGGGAGGGGAGACTGTCAAAAAAGCTATAAGGAAAGTAAGAACCAACACTGATAAAAAAACTACAAACTTGTAGGTTTAATAATAAAGGCTAAGCATTTGAATGAAAATTATATTGTGTTCATGAAAAATAAATCCTTTTTAAATTTTTAAAAAATTATTTTATGTGTATAGGTGTTTTGCCTGTATGTATGTATACCACATCCATGCAGTGCCCATGGAAGCCAGAAGATGGTGTGGGATCTCCTGGAACTGGAGCTATTGATGGTTGTGAGATGTCATTTGGGTGCTGGGAAGTGACCCCAGATCCTTCAGAAGAGAAGCCATCCTTCTTAACTACCAAGCCATCACTCCAGTCCTTCATAGAAGATATATTTGAAGCATGTAGCACAAGCCATTACACGCATAACCAAGTAATATTATGACGAGTCTCACGGGTAGGAATGAATACTTTTTAGACTCAAACAGAAACAGACAAGCAAGGACTTACCCCTCCCTGGAATCCCCATCTGATTTATCAGTTGAGCTTGTAGAAGAACTCAACTCATCCTCAGACAGACCGTGTATCAGCCTCTTCTCCTATTAGTGTTGGGAAAGAACAACAAAACCAGGATGTAATACTCAGAAAGCTTTAAGTGCAATAATTAGACACAATTTAATTTCATACAATTAAAAAGGAGAAACTAACAGAAAACTTAAATCTAATTTACTCAAATGATGTCACAGTTCATACACAAAGTTGACAGTTTAAGACTGAGGAACACCAGGGTGAAGCTTTTCAAGACCACAGTCTTGGTTAACAAGATATTTCCTTTGCAGAGAAGAATGGGTGGCTGTTCTGGCAGTTCCGTTCTCAGGTAGGGGGCTTACTCCAGAAGGAATGCTGCCATTTTTAATGTGACAATGCCACCTCAACCAGGCATTTTCCACCTGCCCCTATGTAAGATTACTACAGTTCTTTACAGGGTTACTAGTATAATTCACATAAACCTTATAGCTTCAGAAGGTGCAGATGTCAATTAGTGAAGTAACTAAACAACACTGTAAACAAAACAGCCAGGTGTGGTGGCTCATAACCTAACCCCAGTGCTCAGAAACTGACACAGAAGAATTATACTAAGTTCCAGGCTGGCCAAGGCTCTACATAGGTAAATTTGAGAAGACTCTATCTCAAAAACCTTAATAATTTGACACAAACAGGAAACTAAAAGTTAATGATTAGCAAAGGAATTAAAAATCTGGCTGGGGGCTGGAGAGATGGCTCAGAGGTTAAGAGCACTGACTGCTCTTCTGGAGGTCCTGAGTTCAATTCCCAGCAACCACATGGTGGCTCACAACCATCTGTAACAAGACCTGATGCCCTCTTCTGGTGTCTGAAGACAGCTACAGTGTACTTACTTATAGTAAATAAAATCTTTAAAAAAAAAAAAAAAAATCTGCCGGGCATGGTGGCACACACCTTTAATCCCAGCACTCGGGAGGCAGAGGCAGACGGATCTCTAAGTTCGAGGCCAGCCTAATCTACAAAGTGAGTTCCAGGACAGCCAAGGCTATACAGAGGAACCCTGTCTCGAAAAACCAAACCAAACCAAAACAAAAAAATCTGGCTGGACTGATAGGACGTTTATTGCTATAGAAAACAGACAATGTGCTGCCCACTGGAAGCTCTCAGCCTGGCCCACAGGTAGAAGCCTGGGATCTCAGCCACTTCAGAATCTGAGGCAAGAGGATCGTAAGCTCCCATCTAGAATGGGCTACACAGTGAATAGGAGGTCAACCAGTGGCTTTGTAAGACTGTCTCAAAATAAAACTAGAAAAACCTCAGTGATAGTACACTTGCCTACCATGTGTGAGGCCCAATAACAAAAAAATAAAACCAGAGAGATAGAGATAGATAGATAGAGAGAGAGAGAGAGAGAGAGAGAGAGAGAGAGAGAGAGAATGAATTCTCTACGAAAGGATTCTGACTAAACTTCCAAGTGTTAACAGGAACCCCTGGGAAATCTGTCATTAGTTTATCAGCTATGAGCATTGATTGTCATTCCCTAGCACCTACATGGGTAACTCCAGTTCCAGGGGATCTTGTGGCCTTCATGGGCACCAAGCATGCCTGTAGTGAACAGACATACATGCAGGCAAAACACCCATACACATTTTTAAGAATGTATATCTTGAATGAGTTAAGCATAATCCTTTTAATAATTATTTATGAGTTCCTTTTTAAGTTTATTTTTATTTATTTATTTTTTGTTTTTGTTTTTCGAGACAGGGTTTCTCTGTATAACCCTGGCTGTCCTGGAATTCACTGTGTAGACCAGGCTGGTCTCGAACTCAGAAATCCGCCTGCCTCTGCCTCCAGAGTGCTGGGATTAAAGGCATATGTCACCACACCGGCTGGTTTGTTTTGTTTTTGTTTTTGTTTTGTTTGTTTTGTTTTTGTTTTTGTTTTGTTTGTTTTTGAGACAGGGTTTCTCTGTCTAGCCCTGGCTGTCCTGGAACTCACTCTGTAGACCAGGCTGGTCTCGAACTCAGAAATCCACCTGCCTCTGCCTCCCAAGTGCTGAGATTAAACGCGTGTGCCACCACCGCCTGGCTGGTTTGGTTTTTTAACACAGGATTTCTATGTGGAGCCCCGGCTGTCCTAGAACCCAATTTGTAGACCACGCTTGCCTAAAACTCAAGATCATTTGCCTCTGCCTCCCAAGTGCTGGAGTTAAACATTCCCACCATGCCAAGCTATGAGTCTCAGTATGTTGATCCCACCTCCCACCCAGCAAGCAAGGCTTTAATCTTCCCCTTCCCTCTTACTTACCTAATTATAAGTAAAAGAGAGAGCTATGCATGGTGGCTAATGCCTTTTGGTGGAGAAATGATCTTTATGCATGGTGGAGGCAGGAGGATCTGGAGGTCATCCTCAGGAACATAGTAAATTCCAGGTCAGCCTATGCTGCCGAGACCCTGACTCCAAGAAGGAATAACTTGGTCAGCAATGCCCATAAACAATGCTGACATCTGTAAAGCTTACTTTATAGGTTTCCCAGAAATAGACTACCTACCTTTTCCCTTGGGAGTGTGTGATGCGCCTGAGTGATGCTGCAGTCAGAAGAGAATCGTTGGGCAGGGATGGGTTGGTCTTCTTCCTGTGGTTTCAGTGGCTCCATTGCACTTGGAGTTCTCTGAACTGCAGGGCCTAAAAATATGAGCACCCCAGTAGTTGTTTGTAGCAGGCTGGACTCAACTAAGAAGGACCTTGTACACACTACAGAAGACACCATAGAAAGAGTAAGCTAGAGGAACCCAAAAAGCATATTGACCATATTCTGGTGTCTGTCATTTTACCCCAAATTTAGTCCTGGGTTTACCAGCTCTGGACCTTGGGCAAGTTATCTAACACTCTGGAACCTTGGGGTAACAGCCTACCTTTGGGGGAGACTAAAAATACAAAACAAAATACTACCTTTAACAACTGTCACCTTTAATAAAAAAAAAAAAAAAAAAAGGTAACACAACAGTAAGAAAGACCCATGAGGAGCTGGAGAGATGGCTCAGCAGTGCAGAGCACTTGACACTCTTTTTTTTGAGTCAAGGTATCTCTGTGTAGCCCTGGCTATCCTGGAACTCACTGTGTATACCAGGCTGGCCTAGAACTCAGAAATCCACCTGCCTCTGCCTCCCGAGTGCTGGGATTAAAGGCGGGCACCACCATGCCCAGCTGCACTTGACAGCTCGAGCCAGCTCGCTCCTGCCAGTTGGTCTCTCCGGTTCAAGGATTCATTTATTATTATTATTCTTCATAAGTATGCTGTAGCTGACTTCAGACGCACCAGAGGAGGGCGTCAGATCTCTACATGTAAGCTAACATGTAGTTGCTGGGATTTGAACTCATCACCTTCGGAAGAGCAGTGGCGTGCTCTTACCCTCTTACCCACTGAGCCATCTCACCAGCCCCCTGCACTTGACACTCTTGCAGAGGACTTGAGTTCTGTTGCCAGCACAGACGTGGAGGCTCACAAGCATCCTAACTCCAGTTTCAGGAAGCCCATGCTTTCCTCTGACCTCTATAGGCACTAGAAAAGCATGTGACTTACATAACTGTGAGTTAAAACTCTCATGCATATAAAATAACAATTAAAAACTATCGGAACAATTAAGAAGTTCAAGACCAGCCTAGTCTACATATACATAGTAAGTTCTAAACCAGCCAAGGCTTACATAGCAAGATCCTGTCTCAAAAACAAAACAAAACCACTACATTCCTTAGCCCAGTGTGGGTCCCTGACAAACAGGGTCTAGATGGGAAAACAAGTTAAACATTCACCTGATTTCCAGCCTGAGATTTCAAAGGTCAAAGCCTCTGGCTTGCTTGCTACCTCTCTCTCTCCTTCTGTCTTTCTGTCTCTCTCTCTGTGTCTCTGTGTGTGTCACTTTCTCTATCTCAAATTTATTTGTTTGTTTTAGATTTTAATTTTTGTAAAATTGTATTTTCTGTGTAGGAGTGTTCTGCCTGCATGTATATATATGCATCATGTGTGTACCCGGTACATATGGAGATAAGAAGAAGGTGTCAGATCACCTGGAACTGGAGTTACAGATGGTTATGAGCTACTGTGTGGGTACTGGATTCTGAACGTTGGTTCTCTGCAAGAGCAATAATGCTATTAACTGTTGTGTGTCTGTCCAGTTCCTGACTCTCTTTTTAATCCTCTTTCTCTGATAGACAGTAAAGAGTCAGCACTCTATAATATCTTATAAGGCTTATCTAAGAAATTTTAAAAACTCTTCCAAGTCCTTTTTCCAAATGGATTACTGCTGCTTCAAAGTTTGTACAGCTAACAACCAGAGCCAACGCTTCTTACCAGCTATCAACAACCACCTAGATAAGGGCACCAAGTTCACCTGAGGGAAGCATCTCTTCCTGGGACTGCTTTAGTCGTCTCCTCTCTCTGGCTGATAATGGTCGATCCTTTGAAAGAAAGTCATGGAGTTATTCTTGTTTCTACTCACTAGTACTGTAGCAATGCATGATGCATCATCTAATACCGCTAAAGGCCCCCAACTAGTCTCTCAAGGAGCAGAAAACACTTTGACGTGGAGTTTAGCACATAAGGGTTACAGCTATTAGAACTATGGCATTTCTTATATTCAGAATTCACTGCACTGAATATTCAGAATTCTTTGGCACTGAAGACTATATCCATTTCAATCAAAGCTAATGTCGTAAAAGTGCAAATATGTCTCTTCTAGAATTGGTAAAATGTGACTGATATGTTTTAATATGAACCTCCACGATACACACAGATTTTATAATTCAAAGCTTTATAAAAAGTATTTTGAACCCAGCACACATTCACACAAACCTTTGCTGATGCTGTTGAACTGGTGCTTGAGCTGTTTACAGACCCAGCCACAGGTCCACTTTGGTTTCCATCATTTTGCTGTGTTGGTACGATATCTACATTCCCAATACCAGGGTGAGAAGGCAAAAGCTGAGGGGGTAATTCTTGGAACTAAAGTAATGGAAAGAGAAGGAGATTATCTGTTCGATATACAGCCATCTCTAAAAATTCCCACTGGCAAGTCCCTCATACATTCACCAGTGATTTGTCCTTAAAATGTCTAAAGCATTTAAAATTTTTTGAAAAGGAAGGTCTCATGTCCCTCAGGCTACTCTCAATCTGATTATATATAGGCAAGAATGAACATTAATTTCTGATTTTCATATTTACATATCCTAAATTTTGGGATCACAAGTTTGTGCCACGATGCCTGGTTTACTTGGTGCTAGGGAGCTGAACCCAGGACTTCATGCAGGCCAGGCAAGCACTCTACCAACTGGGCTACACCCACAGTGTGAAAAGCCTGGCTGTGCATGCCATAATCCCAGCCACTTGGAAGGCTGAGGCAACAAAGTCACAGTTTCAAGACCTGCTTGTGCTATGGAGACGCTGCTCCCTAGTAGGTGTAGGGAAGGGTATTGATGGAAGGCATTTAAATAAAGGAAGCACTGAGACCTAGGACTGCAGCTCACTGTAGTGCTTCTAGAACATACACAAGACCCTGGGTTCACTTTCCAGCACTGCATAGAAAAATATATATATAGCCAAGAAAATATATAAAAAGAAAAACAAAGGTGAGCAACAGAGCACAAAAGCAGCAACAGCCCATCCCGTTCACTCCCAAACAACCCATGCACTCCTGCCGCATTTCCAGCACTCCGACAGCTAAAAGCATTACTAAGCGTCTTCCCCTGACACAGCTTCTCAGTCCACTCTTCCTGTCTTATGTACCTTCTGGCAACTGCTAACCATTCTAAACAAAAGGCAAGCGTCCCAGAGTCTGTCTCCCACGCAGCACAATGACTCACTGGAAAGAGATTGCTGACCTGGCTCTTTGTCCGACTATGGGCAGTCTGTTCCCTTTTTTTCTGCCTTCGCTGCCGGGACAAAGAAGGTTCAGGCATAGAGCTGTGTGGCTGGGATCTTGGGTGGATGCTGTCCTGATTTTCTATAATACCAGTAATTTGATCCTTAAAAGCAACAAAATGAAAGAAACATTCACAAACGAACTACACAGAGCAACACAACAGCCTTTGGAACTTCAAATGCCAAGCTCTCCACACCTACTTTTGAAATTGCAAAATGAAGATCTAGAGCATCTAAGAGCACTGGCTGCTATTCCAGAGGACCTGGGTTCAATTCCCAGTACCCACATGGCAGCTAACAGCCATCTGTAACTCTAGCTCCAGGAGATTCAATGCCTTCTTCTGGGCCTCCGTAGGCACTAGGCACACACCTGGTGCACAGGCATCCATGAAGGTGAAACATCTAGATATCACATAAATTTAGGAAATAATTTTAATTATAAAATAGAAGTGAGAAGGAAGCATTCTCTCAAATGAATGCTTATGTTTACAGGAAATGACATTTTTTTTTTTTTTTTTTTTTTTGGTTTTTTGAGACAGGGTTTCTCTGTCTAGCCCTGGCTGTCCTAGAACTCACTTTGTAGACCAGGCTGGCCTCGAACTCAGAAATCCGCCTGCCTCTGCCTCCCGAGTGCTGGGATTAAAGGCGTGCGCCACCACGCCCGGCGGAAATGACATTTATTAACCACATGTTCTGGTTTTCACTCTCTTGCCTCGATTATAAATAATTATAAATAACATACTTAGAAATAAATTTAACAGAAGAAATATAAAACTAAGGTTTGGGGTGTAGCTCAATGATAAAGAACTTGCCTAACATGTCTAATGTCCTAGGTACAAACATCAGAACTAAGAAAAAAATTAAATACAAGAAAAAAGACAGGCTGGAGAGATGGCTCAGTGGATAAGAGCACTGCCTGTTCTACCAGAGGTCCTGAGTTCAATTCCTAGCAACCACATGGTGGCTCACAACTATCTGTAATGAATTCTAATGCCTTCTTCTGGCATGCAGATGTACATGCAGATAGAGCTCTCATATACATAAAATAAATAAATCTTAAAAAAAAAAAAAAGAAAAAGAAAAAAGACAACCAAAAGAAAGGGAGACAATATTGTCAAATCTTGTATCTCATAGGATGTGGTATCTAAAATAAAGAACTCTTTTAATTTGATAATACAAATGATAAACCAATTAAAAATAGGCAACAACGGGCAGTGGTGGCACATGCTTTTAAGCCCAACACTCGAGAGGCAGAAGCAGGCAGATCTCTGTGAGTCTTTTTTTTTTTTTTTTTTGGTTTTTCGAGACAGGGTTTCTCTGTTTAGCCCTGGCTGTCCTGGAACTCACTTTGTAGATCAGGCTGGCCTCGAACTCAGAAATCCGCCTGCCTCTGCCTCCCGAGTCCTGGGATTAAAGGCGAGCGCACCCACACCCAGCTTCTCTGTGAGTCTTAGGCCAGCATGGTCTATAGAGCAAGTTCTAGGACAGCCAGAGCTACACAGAGAAACCCTGTCTCAAAAACCAAAACTATATATATAGAAGTAGGTAGGTAGGTAGATAGATAGATAGATAGATAGATAGATATAGACAGACAGACAGACAGATCGATCAATCTCCTTTTGGAGCTGTAGAGATGGTTATATGCTCAATGTTTAAGAGCACTAGCTGTTCTTCAAGAGCAGAGTGCAAGTTAAGGGTCGTAGGTGTATCACCTAATATTGGTAGACATTACTTTAGACTACGGGAGATGATTGAAAGTCCATATGTACATCTATTCTCAGGAGTATACTTATTTATGTAGTAAAAATTTTTAACCGTTGTTTCCCCATCTCTCTACCACGTCACCAATTCTTGTGAATTGATGAATATATATATATAATGCAGACAAACACTTTTACACATAAAATAAAAATAAACATTCAAAAATTTGCCAATGATTCTGTACATACTATTTCTCCAAGGAAGAACACAAATGACCAGTGCATATATAAAAAGACCCTCAGTACATGAATAAACAAGGAACAAGTCAAAACCACAGTAAGGGGTCTGAGAGATGAGGCAGTGGTGAGCAACACGTACTGTTCTTCCAGCAGACCTGAATTCAGCTCCTGGCATCCACATCAGGTAGCTCACCACAACCTGTAATTCCAGCTCCAGGGGATCTGATGGCGCTGGCCTCACAGGACATCTGCTCTCATGAGCACATACCCATGCACATCCACACATAATTTAAAAAAAATAAAAATAAAATCTGAAAACAAAGCACATTAAGAATCTACTGCAGACCCTTTAGGCCAACAGTTATAACTGCAGTGCTGGACAACAGGCAGGGCTGGGGATGTAGAACAGTGGTAGAGTACTTGCTTAACATGTATGAAGCACTGGGTTTGATCACAGATTTTAAAAAAAAAAAAAAAAGGACAATAAGAAGTCCTGACAAAAATTCTGGAGAAAGTAGGACTCTCATATATTACTGCCAGGAGGCCATGATGACAGCTGCTTTGGAAAATAGCATTGCAGTCTCTTTTTTTTGTTTGTTTGTTTTTTTTGTTTTTTGAGACAGGGTTTCTCTATATAGCCCTGGCTATCCTGGAACTCACTTTGTAGACCAGGCTGGCCTCGAACTCAGAAATCCTCCTGCCTCTACCTCTCAAGTGCTAGGATTACAGGCGTGTGCCACCATGCCCAGCTAGCATTGCAGTCTCTTAAAAAGTTAAACATGGCCGGGCATGGTGGCGCACGCCTTTAATCCCAGCACTCGGGAGGCAGAGGCAGGCGGATTTCTGAGTTCGAGGCCAGCCTGGTCTACAGAGTGAGTTCCAGGACAGCCAGGGCTACACAGAGAAACCCTGTCTCGAAAAACCAAAAAAACAAAAAACAAAAAACAAAAAGTTAAACATGGTAAAGCTACTAGAGAGATGAGATGGCTCAATGGTTGAGAGCACTGGCTGCTCTTCCAGAGGTCCCAGGTTCAACTCCCAGCATCTGACAGTACACTGCCAACTGTAACTCCAGCTCTAGGGGCTCTGATGCCCTCTTCTGGCCTTCACAGGAAACAGGCACAAAGTGATACACAAGAATACATGCAGACAAAATACACATAAAATAAACTTTTAAAAATATTTAGTTAAACATACATACAGTGAGATGTCTCATTGAATAAAATATCTGCCATGAAAGCATGTCGACCTGATTTTGATCCCTTGAGCCCACATAAGAGCAAAGAGAATCAACTCTACAACTCTTCCTTTGGCATCTATACCCATACCATGATGTCTGTGCTACCTACACACACACACACATATGCACATGCGCGTGCGCTCACACACATACACACTTCTGGTGAGATGACTCAGTGAGTAAAGGCACTTGTCACCAAGCCTGACAACCTGAGCTCAATCCCCAGAACCCACACAGTGAGAGAGCCAACTCTCATCAGCTGTCCTCTGACCTCCACTTACACACCATAGCACACACACATGTTCCACATACACATATACATGCATACTAAATAAGTGAAGTTGTAAAATCTTATTTAAACACACACACACACACACACACACACACACACACACACACGCACGCACGCGCGCACACACACACACACACACACACACACACACGAGCTAGAGAAATGACTCAGGGGTAAAGAGCACTACCTGCTCTTCCACAGGACCTTGGTTCAATTCCTAGTACCCACCTGGTGGCTCACAATTGTCTGTAACTCCAATCCTAGAGGATCCAACATCCTCTTCTTGCCTTTTTGGGCATTGCACACAAATGCAGAAAAACAACCACATACATAAAAACATACAAACAAAAATTTAAGAAGAAACATATACACAAATATTCAAAGCGAGGATAGAGATTTAACTCAGCAGTAGAGAATCTGCCTAGCCTAGCATGTGCAAAGCCCTGAGTTCAATCCCTAACACCACACATGGTACACACACAAAAAATTCAAAACATGATATATAGATACATACAGGGGAACATACTTGACAATAAAAAGCATACGTGTACACGCAACACCATGGATAAACTTTGAAAACAAAAACATTAACCAGACATAAACGGCTATGTGCCATATGATTCTGTGTACACGAGATGCTCTGATTTGACAAACCCATGACAAACGTTGCCATGGGGTGAGAATGAGGATGAACGGGGAGTGACTGTCACTGTGCATGGTTTGGTTGGTTCATTATTATTGCTGCTTTTATAGGTGATACAAATATTATTCTACTGTAAATCTGCACAAGAAATAGCTGATTTTCCTGACATAGGTAGGGCATACACATCTTTGGTTTTTTAATAATTAAAACAATTAAGACTTATTTTGTTTTATAGGTATGAGTACTCTGTCTCATTCTTTATAGGTATGAGTATGTATGTGCACCTCATGCATGCCTAGTAGCCATGGAGGATCTCCTGGAACTGGAACTATGGATGGTGTCAGCCACTGTGGGGTGCTGGGAACCAAACCCAGGTCCTCTGCAAGAGCAACAGGTACTCTTTTTTTTTTTTTTTTTTTTTGATTTATTTTATTTTATTATATGTAAGTACACTGTAGCTGTCCTCAGACACTCCAGAAGAGGGAGCCAGATCTCGTTACGGATGGTTGTGAGCCACCATGTGGTTGCT
>LR753448.1:3946-16072 GCA_902729485.2 Mus minutoides
TTTCTTAAATAATTTCCATAATCCCCAAGACATGTACAAAGACATGTATGAATTCTCCCATAGTAACATGATATAATAGTAAATTTCTTTAACATTCTCAGGAAAGAAAATTATACTACCTTTTCCCTTTTCCCTTTTCCTACATGGTTTTATTTAGATCCCATGTAGGAGATCATTCCTTTGTGCTTCTTCATCTATGAACATTCACAAGGTGAAACAACAATACAAAATATATCAAGAAACCCTAACTCACCTACTAATATAAAAGTGACCTCAATGTTGCTTGAAGTGAAAAGTCACTGCTATTTCAGTCTATAAATCAAGTGAGAAACATGATGAATTTTAATAACCCAGAGAGAACCTAGTCATAAGTATTTCCAGTATTCAGCATGAGACTAACTCCAAAATGTTATTTAACCAAGTTATTTAAACAATTTTAACAGTAACTTAGGGAAAGCTTCATTATCCCCCTAAAATTTTATCACATTGCTAATTTACAACAATACTAAACTATTAAGAGTTATGAATATCATGCTATCCAAACTCTTTTTCTCTTTGCATTTCTCCAAAGGAGAGCTGTCACTTTTCTTAAAGGGAAGGATTGTCAAAAGAAGAGAATAAGATTTGTACCATACTTTCTCGTATGAACAAGTTCTCTCATGTCCTCTATTTCTTTTGATTTCTCTAATGGAAAAGCTCATACTAGGGTAATACTGAGTGATAGAGAGTGTCTCACAGAAAGTATATGACTAAGCACTCTTAGGACCAAAGCACATGAATTTAGGGCAATTGTACCTACAATAGCATCAACCAAAATGGTGTATTTACAAACTGTAGTGGTTGAGGCTTAGATTAGCTCAGAGACACAGAAACAAGGAGAATAAATAAACTTGTTCTTTTTAAATAGATTACCTACAGTAACTTAAATCTATACATTTTTCATTACTTAGCAATTTCTGTGACATCTATCACATCTACACAGCACAATACCTGAACCTCCATATATTTTCTATAACTCTGAAGAGATGCCAAATTCTTAACCAGAGTCTGGATGTCATGCCCTCTTGCTTATCTGAAAGTTGGATGAAACAAATATAAGATTATATACATTTTAATTGTTCATATTAAGAATGATATTATTAACGTCCATATTTCTATTAACATATCTAAATGTGTTCTGAAGGTTTAAATTAAGTCCCCCTTAGAGGATAAAGTTTCTGAAGGTACAAGATCCTAACAAAGATCTGGAAGCATATCAGATAGAACTATACTTAACACTGCCATGGTCTTCCAAGGCCACAAAGAAAAGAAGAATGTTATGAGCCTCAATCTACATAGCATGGCATCTCTCATACTTATTTTACATTATAGGTACCAATCTATGTAGACCAATGCACATGAGACATTTTATATACTTCTGATAGAAAGCTAGCCTGTCACAATTTCACCTTCAATTAGAAATCATAAGATCTAATGAAAACTAGAAAAAAAAAAGAAATCATAACTCTACAATTCTTGTATTCTTACCACATTTAGTAGTAAATTTTATGGAATAACCACCAATTCTACTTTATCATGATTTTCTTTCACATAATATCTTCTAATGTCACATATTATCAAGTACCTGATGCTTATTTTACAGGGAATTTCTACTTCATATTGAGGAAGATAGGATTCCTTTCTGAAAACCACCAACTAATGCAACATTTTACAACTTCACAGGAAGGACTTTCCCAAAGAAAAGAGAATAACTGAACCTCATAGCTATTTATTCTTCTATCCTCAGAAATGGGAGTTAGTGTCCTTCAAACATTGCATGTCTGCCCATTTTCTATTGGTCAAACCCTGACTGCCGGAGGCAACAGCAAATGAAGAATATGAAGAGCTTTACTCTACCTATAATGTTATCTTTCTCTTTTAGTTCATGCAATGAATACCATTCTGAGTAGATTCCTTTCTAGAGGATATATACTGATTTTTTTCTAAGCCCCCAGGTTCCATAATATCATCCATATTATTACAATATCAAGAATAAAGAGGATTTGTACTCTATTCTGGTTAGTTTTAACTGTCAATTTGACACAACCTAGAATAACACAATGTAAGAAAGAACCTCAATGGGGTGGCGAGATGGCTCAGCAGGTAAGAGCACTGACTGCTCTTAACAAGGTCCCGAGTTCAAATCCCAGAAACCACATGGTGGCTCACAAACACCTGTAAGGAGATCTGATGGCCTCTTCTGGTGTGTCAGAAGACAGCTAGAGCGTACCTATGTATAATAATAAATCTTTGGGTCAGAGCAAGCAGGGATTGAGCAATTGGAGTTGACTAGAGCGAGCCAAGGTCCTATAATTCAATTCCCAACAACCACAAGAAGGCTTACAACCATCTGTACAGCTACAGTGTACTCCCATACATAAAATAAATATATTTTTTAGAAGAGACTCAGTGAGAGAATTTCTACATTAGGTTGGACTACTGCAAAGTCTGTAAATGATCATTTCAGTTGTTAATTGCATGTGGAAGATCTACCCTGAACACAGAGGGCACCATATTGTAGGCTCAGCTATGGATTAGATAGTTCTGGAAAGATAAATCATTTCCTTGCTATTTTTTTTTTTATTTTTTGGGGGAGGTCAGGATACTTTATCACTATAACAGAAATTAAATTAAAAACACACACTAATCTTATTTCCTGAGACTCAGAGAGTAACTAATGTTCTTCACTACACATTCCTCTCATAGCATTCCCTACTTCCAAGACTTCAAGCTCATTATTATCTACTTTATTTTTCATACTAATATGCCTTAAGATGTTTCACATTCTTCTATCACTGGAATTAAAATTATGAATGCAACAACAAATCATGGGGATGTCTGTTTTATAGTGAATGCAATGTATCTTGAAATGAAGAAACTCATCCCTTTAGTGAAGACCATGTGCATGTGACTACCCCCCTTGCATTTGCTGAACCTTACAATACTGAGAGATGTTGCAGTTACTCATAGTACAAAGTGACTGCTACGCATTCTCAGTAATGCACTGCACACAGAATATTGAATGAGGAAATTATGTCTGTGAGAATTAAACAAAAGATATTATACATTTTTTGGACTATCAATGTGTAGATGGAATGCCATTGATGTCGAATTCATGCTAAATTGCAGAAACCTCATTTTTAAAATCGTTGCCTTAATATTTCACGTCATTATTTGTAAAAAAAAAAAAAAGGTATTTATACCTTGATTTGATTTAATTGTAAGTTCTCAAGAATAAAAAAATCCACCTCCCTACACCATTCATCTTTCTGAAAGCAGGTCTTTTTTTACCTGTCCAATCTTCAGAGGGATTTTTGTCAATACCAAGAACAAAAGCCTGATCATGTTTTCCTTTCTGGAACTACTACTATGGCCATGTCTTTTGCCTTCTTTAATTGTCATTGTGCCAATTTAGTTTTTTCTAGCTTGAATTTATTAACAGGTTGGATCCAAGAGTCCAGCAAACCAACAGAAAATTGATTTCCTCCCAAAGCTCCAATGTAAAACCCTATTCTAGAAGGCACCTCACACTTGGGACACAGGATTTGGAAGAATCTAGATGATACTGACCTAGACTTTTTCTCCATGAGGACTGGCTTTCATGATATCACAAGTTTCTATGCAAGCTGACAAGGTAATGGAACAATTGGAAGTCTTACTCAAATTTAAAGCCTGCTACAGAAGAACAAACTAGTCACATTTGTCAGAAGTGAAAAATCCACAAAATCTACCCCAGATATTTTATGACTTTACAATCTTTATAAGCTTGAACTCTATAATCATATGTACTGATAGCTCCTATGAAAGAAAACTAAATTGTTCTTTCCATTGTATTTCCTACCTATTTATAGTTACCTCCTATTTACTATGACTGCCAAAAACAAAACCAATAACATTAATGTTATTTGTTGACAATTAAAGTGAAACGTGTCTTTTAGATTTTTATGTTTGTAAATCCATATGTTGTTCCTCAAGGGGATATTGGAGAAATATAATTATCCAAAGGAAACACAAAACCTAGATGTAGAAATGTTCAACTAGAACCAGAAAACCATTGTAAAGGTATATACTCAAAACATGTTGATGTTATAAAACAGCAGCAATTGAGGAAAATGGTAAGCCTTCCAATACGTAGTATGGTACCTTTCACTTTTTGATTAATGTGAAAGGCACTATACTAAGTAAAGCACTGCTCACAATATTCTTCAAATAAACCTATTGCAAATGTAGCCTCTATCATTTACTCTACCATTCATGTTTCCTGAATCTTTGATTAATAATTCTTTAATTTACTTCATTTATTCTTTAATCTTAGAATATAATATTTATTTCAAAATAGTACACATTCCTAAAAGATCATGTCATTCCTATCTTACCTTCTGTTTATGATAATTGTTCTCATTTCTAAGATATTAAGCTGATTCCTAATTTCTCTTCCTCATTTCAGTACGCTCCTTCAGGTTCTTGATACTTACTGCCTGTAAGCCACAAATTAAAAACAAAAATTATGTCATGAACACATCTTAAATATGTCTTCTATGACAGTGACTACAGAGCATTGTGTCATAAAGTAACATTATTGGTATGTGTACATGCACACCACAAATTCTACATGGTACGCGTGCAAAATTGTATGTGATTCATGTTACACATTGAAGAAGGATTTTTGAATAATGCACAATATAGGACTTATTGAATGAAATGTTGCAATTACGGTGTAACTATTATAAAATTAAGGCCTACCTGGGAATACACTTTATGGAGGCACGTATTTCCAACATGTATCAGAAAGGCATGTGAAGGATAACTGCTGTTATATATTCTAACCAATATGAGGAACATTATGAACTTTTCTTTACCCACCATGGTGTTTTACATAGTCATTCATCTGATAAACACCAAGGTGAATAAAATACAGCCCATAAGAAACTTAACTTCATCTTGAGCGTTCATTTCAACATATATGTACAAGTATGGGGGACTTGCAACATGACCTAACTTATTCATAAGTCTTAAAGAATATAGTCGACAATGTCTTTTAAAATACACATTCAAAGGGATCTCTAATGTTGCATTTATGGTGTGACTATTATAAAATTAAGGCCTACCTGGGAATACACTTTATGGAGGCATGTATTTCCAACATGTATCAGAAAGGCATGTGAAGGATAACTGCTGTTATTTATTCTAACCAATATGAGGAACATTATGATATAGAATATCTCAGAGTTCTTCATCATGGATTACACCAAGTACCTATCTTTTTAACATTCCTCCAGCTTCAGAAGAATGGTTTTCATTATCATGAAAGTTAGCTGACTGCCATTTTCTCTGAACAGTAGTATTTCCCATAAAGATCATTTTTTATCCTCTTGTAGCCTGTTTACTCATCCAAGCTGTCTAAGGTGAAGTTTAATATATTGAAGCTGAAGGTTGGAAAACACATCTAATAAGCATGCATGTATCAACATCACCATATCTATACATGAGACATTTACAGGTAGCAAAACTGGTGATTGGTGTGCCTTATTCTACCCAGAGAGGATGGAGTAACATGTAATAGGAAGTGACTCATACCAATCTGAGAATTGCAGTGCACACAGTTTGTTCAATTATGTCCTGTGTCTCAGCTTAATTCCATACTTTTCAGTATATTCCAGCAATTATATAAGTATAGTTAGATACATCAACAATACCTTATTTATTTGTAGTTTTAAAGGAAGGACGATTATACTGCACTTTATCTTCCACAACTCTTCATATTCTATGATCTATAGTATTTAACTTTATATATTTATGCACTAATAAAAGTACCTTATGCTATCACCTTTCTTTACATTATTTAACATGAAGTTCATGAGATTAAGAACAGACTGTCCAACAAATGTTAAAGAACGTCTAAGCCATCAGCTATCAAAAATTCCTCCATAAATAGAAAATTCAAGGTACCTTGGTTACATACACAGGCCATTATATGACTTACTTGCTGAACCTTCCTTTAAGAAAAGCTATAAGGACTTCATTTCACCAGTACCTGCTACATCCACTCCAGTAGCAACCCGCGTGACAGGCTGACAAGTCTGGGCACCGTCCCGAGGCAAGAAGTTCATGGAAACAGTCTCCTGGAATCTTAGCATCCTGTATAAAGAATGCTCCTATGCCCTTGCTTTAGTTGATAAATAGATCTGTGTGCTTTTCCCTAATATTGCTTCATTATAAGTGTTCCTAAAGATTCATATTTTGGCATATAGCTAAGTTAGATCCTAGGCAGTCCTTGATCCAACCTTGAGCATGAATAGCTAAGTCACTGCCCTACACAGGAATTCACCACTAAGAATAAGGAGGTTTGTGGCCTGAGAAGGAACCAGACTGAGGTACTTGACAGTGAGGGTATATGTCCTTAAATGTTACCAAATCCTTTATCTAACTCGACACCAAAATCTCATAACGTAATAAGTACTCTTCCAATCGATCTCGCCTTGAGGAATTAATCTTAGTACTGAACCCACACTTACGGGAACGGGACCCTGACAATTCTGGAGTGTGGACCGAGGATTTTGGTATTGACTGGAATGATAGAGATGATTTTGTCTCAGTTGTTTTATTACCCAGTTCCTGTCGGTCCTTTCTGTGACTGCATTCCTCTGCCTTGTGTAAGAGTCATTAAGCATCCGGTGATCTCATTGTACCTTGAAGATGTGTTACCTAACTCACTATTTTCTTCTGTATAAAAGTCTGATGCTCAAATTAACAAATTACACTGAGATATTACACACTCCCTTGTGTGTCGTGTCTGTTTGTCACTCACCGAATCTTTGCCCACTTCCTCAAGAGAACTCGACCCACGCAGGCAGGGGACTCAGAGGGCCTGTGGCAAGTACCAATGTTAATATAAAAATAAGCATAATTGTATTTAAGGAGACACTGTCACAAAAGCTTCCTTCATCTCCCAAACGTTTTATTACATAGTCATCAAACCACAATGTTTGAACTCTTCTGTAATTTAGGCTTAAAATCATAATACCATATATCTTTAATATGTGTTTCTCATACCATAAATCCTTTTTACTTGCCTTCTTCTAAGAGAAATGATTGTCAAAATAAAGAGTGGAGGTTTTATAAATGTATTCATGTACTGGGAACTGTGTTAATGTACTTTCGTTTTTCTTTTTTTTTTTTTTTTTTTTTTCTATTTTTCTTTTTTTGGGGGTTTTTCGAGACAGGTTATCCCTGTGTAGCCCTGGCTGTCCTGGAACTCACTTTGTAGACCAAGCTGGCCTCGAACTCAGAAATCTGCCTGCCTCTGCCTCCCAAGTGCTGGGATAAAAGGCATGCGCCACCATTGCCCCTTTATTTTTTTCTTGTCTGACTTAAAGAGATTCTTACTGACACTAACACAATATTCCTTATGTAAAGGTAGTGAAATAAATACACCTAGAAACAAAATATGCCTGGTTCTATTTCGTTGCAGCCAAACTAACAGCAGCATTCATTTATTAGCACTGTGACCACCCAAACCCACAACAAATGAAGAACACTGTGAGCCCTCCTCTACCCTGTGTGGTGTCATGCACTTGAGTTTCACGTGACTTGACATCCAACTAGATAAAGCATTGCACACAACACTCTTTACATTAATTTGCTGTACATGTAGCCTCTATCATACACTTCAGTTTTTATCAGAGACTAAATTAAGCAAACATGATAACTGTCCTTTGATATAATTTGTCCATCTACTTTTGAGAGTAATTAATCACTCTCCTTCACCACACTTTCCCATAGAGCATGTCCTGTAACTAACTTTCCCTTTCAGTGAATAATTTATACTACACAGAAAAATAAACAGATTGCAGCTTTATATAATAAGATGATCCCCAACATTTTTCTTTTTAAAACCTGTAGAAATGACAATTGAAGTTACCACCTTATCAATCTTGAGGATGTGTTATGATGGTGAATACAGTGCCTCCTGTGATCTTCAGTGAGTATATCACTAAGGCAGTATTTGGTGAACATTACTCTATTCAGAAGTGACACAGTAACTTTAGAAAAATAGTGACTGTTATCTCTCTGAATATTGTACTGCACACAATTTGTTCATTGAGTATGAGGAATAGCATCAGAATGTCCCAAACACCAGAATATTTCATATTATAACATACACAAATTGTTAATATGAATGTTAATGTGACCACATATAAAATCTCATTCCCAATCATATTTATGTCAACCACAGGCCTTCTGACCTGCATTCTCACAAACTAGAGAATCAATAATACAACCTTTAACTAGTCTTTTATTTTTATAGAGTATATACTTAATTCTGTCCTTTCCTTTTTATAACTAAGACAATTAATGATTAAGAATAGGAAACAAAATAACCACAATGCCTCTTTCCTCTATCTTGTAATATACCACTATATTAAAAGTTTGGATGATGATGATGATTCTGAATAGACTGGGTTCAAGATATGGTCATCCCTGAGATAGGATGCTATTTTCTAAGCCTTAAACTATGCATAAAGGACACTGACATATAGGCACTACAAAGAGAACAACGTTGCTGAATTTGAAGGTGGTGATTCTGGTTACTATAATATCACTAGAACATTTTCCAGTCCTGTGTGTTTCCTGAACCCCGAATTAATTCATTCCTAACACATTTAATTGTGCTTACCATATTGTCTTTCATCATATATAACAAATGTAAGCCTTTAATCCTATATTGTTACTTACCTGGATGAATCCAATGACAAGTCATGCATGCTTATTTCATTTCCAATTTTTTATAAGTATTTGTATGTTATCTAATACATGTGAGTCAATTGAACAAAGAATAGAAATGAAGTCATTAATAAACCCTATCAACTAGATGTATCACAGGACTACTTAAGATTATTAAAGATCAGACAAAGAAATTAGGAGCTATCCAAAGGTAAATGTCCAGAAGTGTAATAAAGTAATACACTTGGTGAAACTTGCTCTTAAAGAGTTGGTTGCATTTAACTCAATCTGGAACAAAACTTTGCTCCCATACAAACAAGAACCTTAATTTATAATGAATAAGTTATTCTTCTTTTAAACTTTAAGGGGCATGGGATAAACTAGGAAACATACTTCTAGGCTTATCACTGAATATGCTCCCAGAACAATTAGCTGACTGGAGAATATCATTCAGAGTAGAAAGATACAAGATGGTCCTAAAAAAAAAAAAAAAAAGTATTTTTGCATGCAAGTCTTTGACTCTTTCAGAAAAAATTGGTTGTTAGGTTTCTTTGATTTGACCTTGTAAAGTGGACTAAAGAAAAAGAATGAATCGAGCTGATTATTAGCACTCCTCGAGTTTTTAGTACAAGTTATAGAAATAATGACTAAAAAGATAAGTAGAGATTATGATCAAACAGAAAACTGTAAATGAAATAAAAAGCATAGTGAAAATCTTCATAAAAATTAAATTGAGATTGAATAATTAGATTTATAACTAGCAATATGAAGTGGTTGTTTTTCATCAACCTAGCATACACCTATCTATATCTGGGAACAGGGAATCTTAATTTTGAAAGTATCTCCGAAAGATTGGACTATAGGTAAGTTTGTAGGGCATTTTCTTGGTTAATGATTGAGAAGATCTAAATTACTATAGTAGTACCATTCCTGAGTAGGTAATCCAGGATGGTAATAGAGAAAAAAAAAAAAACTAAGCAAGCCACAGAACCAGTAAGCTTCACTCCTTCATGATGATTTTCCCCATGTCTTATTGTTTTGAAAGAGTAGTACGTAACCAAAGACAAAATGGAGTCCCTTGTGTCAGGAGGGAAAGTAAACCTTTAAACTAATATAAGGAACTGAACTGATGGCCCTAGCTAAGGGGCAAGCCTTTCCTGGAACAATCACAGAATAGCCCAATGCCCTCTGAATGTCACAGCTACCTCTGTGTAATGTCTCAATGCCCCAGGAGGTTGCCTAAGGTAGCACATGACTTAACTGTTAGGTAGATTACCTCCCCCTCCCCCCCCCCTTGTTTCTTAGAGTTAGCTATTACCTCAAGCTGCTACCTGGGCCTCTTGCTGATGTTTAAACTAGCCAATCATGTGAAACCATGCCAATTTCCCCAACCTCCTACCCCATTGCTATAAAAGCTTCTAATTTTCGAGCCTAGTGGTCGACTCCCCTGTCTCCTGCGTGGGATACGGGGTCTTCCCAGAGCTCCAATTAAAAATCCTCTTGTATTTTGCATCAAGATGATCTCTCCTGATTCTTGGGGTGTACGAACAGCCCGTGTTTGGAGTAGGGGTATTTCTGGTTTGATCTTACAGTTTTATAAAAGCAGACATCAAACCCAGACACTATTGTGGATTCCAATAAGTGCTTGCTGACAGGAGCCTGATATAGCTGTCTCCTGAATGGTTCTGCCATAGCCTGACAAAAACAGAAGTGGATGCTCACTCACAGCCAGCCACTGGAATGAGCATGGGGACACCAATGGAGGAGCTAGAGAAAGGACCCAAGGAGCTGAATGGGTTTGCAGCCCCATAAGAGTAACAATATGGCCTTTCCTGCAGGAACTGGTGAGAGAGCCATATTGCGCCCAGGTCGCTCAGAAACCAGTCTGTTCAGATGAGCTCAGGGACTACAAAGGGTCCCACAGAGCCCAGTCTGTGCAGGTGAGTGTGCAGACCACAGAGGCAACACCTCTTTTAGGACAGGCCCTTTATAGGATCTTCAACACTACCTAAGAGGCAGGTCTGAACACCAAAATTCCTTGCACTTTCCCTGCAAAAAGAGAGCTAGCCTGCTGAGACTACTCTGACCACTGAGAGTCAGGAGAGAGCTGGGCTCCTAGGTCTGCCTACAGAGACTAACAGAATCACAGGAGGAGCAAGATCCAATCAGAGACAACTATAACAACCAACTCCAGAGATTACCAGATGGTGAAAGGCATACCTAAGAATCTTAATAACAGAAACCAAGACCACTGACCTTCTTCAGAACCCAGCACTCCCACTTCAGACAGTCCTGGATACCCCAACACACCCGAAAAACAAGACTTGGATTTAAAATCATATATCATGGTGCTGGTAGAAGACATGAAGAAGGACATGAAGAAGGACATGAATGACTTACTTGAAGAAATACAGGAGAACAATGCTAAAGAGGTAAAAGTCATTAAAGAGAAAACACTAAAATCCTTTGAAGAACTACAGGAAAACACAACAAAACAGGTAATGGAATTGAACAAAACCATCCAGGACCTAAAAAGGGAAATAGAAACAATAAAGAAAACCCAAAGTGAGACAATTTTGGAGATAGAAACACTAGGAAAGAAATCAGGAACCATAGATGTTAGCATCAGCAACAGAATACAAGAGATAGAAGAGAGAATCTCAGGTGCAGAAGATTCCATAGAGAACATGGGCACAACATTCAAAAAAATGCAAAATGCATAAAGATCCTAACTCAAAACTCCCAGGAAATCCAGGACAAAATGAGAAGTCCAAACCTACGAATAATAGGAGTAGATGAAAAAGAAGATTTTCAACTTAAAGGGCCAGCAAATATTTTCAACAAAATAATAGAAGAAAACTTCCCAAACCTAAAGAAAGAGATGCCCATGAACTTACAAGAAGCCTACAGAACACCAAATACACTGGACCAGAAAAGAAATTCCTCCTGACACATAATTATCAAAACAACAAATGTACTAAATAAAGATAGAATATTAAAAGCAGTAAGGGAAAAAGGTAAAGTAACATATAAAGGCA
Organism: Mus minutoides; assembly: GCA_902729485.2. Lineage (NCBI taxonomy): Eukaryota > Metazoa > Chordata > Mammalia > Rodentia > Muridae > Mus > Mus minutoides. Next base: position 15,748 of record LR753448.1, read on the forward strand.
GGCCTATAAGAATTACACCAGACTTCTTACCTGAGACTATGAAAGCCAGAAGATCCTGGACAGATGTTATTCAGACACTAAAAGAACACAAATGCCAACGCAGATTACTATATCCAGCAAAACTCTCAATTAACATAGATGGAGAAATCAAAGTATTCCATGATAAAACCAAATTCACACAATAGCTTTCCACGAATCCAGCCCTTCAAAGGATAATAAAGGGAAACCACCAAAACAAGGATGGAAACTACAACCTAGAAAAAACTAAAAAGTAATCCTTCAACAATCCTAAAAGAAGACAGCCACAAGAACAAAATCTCAACTG
>LR753448.1:16172-43294 GCA_902729485.2 Mus minutoides
CTTTTCTTTAATCTCTCTTAACATCAATGGACTCAATTCCCCAATAAAAAGACATAGACTAATAGACTGGCTACACAAACAGGACCCAACATTTTGCTGCTTACAGGAAACACACCTTAGGGAAAAAGACAGATACTACCTTAGGGTGAAAGGCTGGAAAACAGTCTTCCAAGCAAATGGTCCAAAGAAAAAAGCTGGAATAGCCATTCTAATATCGGATAAAATTGACTTTCAACCCAAGTTATAAAAAAAGACAAGGAGGAGCACTTCATACTCATCAAAGGTAAAATCAACCAAGATGAACTTTCAATTCTGAAAATCTATGCTCCAAATACAAGGGCAGCCACATTCATTACAGAAACTGAAGTAGAGCTCAAAGCACACATTAAACCCCACACAATAATAGTGGGAGACTTCAACTCCCCACTCTCACCAATGGACAGATCCTGGAAACAGAAACTAAACAGAGACACATGGACACTAACAGAAGTCATGAAACAAATGGATTTAACAGATACCTATAGAACATTTTATCCTAAAACAAAAGGATATACTTTCTTCTCAGCGCCACATGGTACCTCTTCCAAAATTGACCATATAATTGGTCATAAAACAGGCCTCCACAGATACAAAAATATTGAAATTATCCCATGCATCCTATCTGACTACCATGGCCTAAGGTTGATCTTCAATAACAACATAAATAATAGAAAGCGAACATTCTCATGGAAACTGAACAATGCTCTACTCAATGATTCCCTAGTCAAGGATGAAATAAAGAATGAAATTAAAAAGACTTTCTAGAGTTTAATGAAAATGAAGCCACAACATACCCAAACTTATGGGACACAATGAAGGCAGTCCTAAGAGGAAAACTCATTGCCCTGAATGCCTCCAAAAGAGAGCATACACTAGTAACTTGACAGCACACCTAGAAGCTCTAGAACGAAAGGAAGCAAATTTGCCCAAGAGGAGTAGAAGGCAGGAAATAATGAAACTCAGGGGAGAAATCAACCAAGTAGAAACAAAAAGAACTATTCAAAGAATTAACCAAACCAGGAGCTGGTTCTTTGAGAAAATCAACAAGATAGATAAACCCTTACCAAGACTCACTAGAGGGCACAGGGACAGTATCTTAATTAACAAAATCAGAAATGAAAAAGGAGACATAACAACAGAACCTGAGGAAATCCAAAACATCATTGGATCCTACTACAAAAGGCTATACTCAACAAAGCTAGAAAACCTGGAGGAAATGGGAGAATTTCCTAGACAGATACCAGTACCAAAGTTAAGCCAGGATCAGATTAATGATCTAAACAGGCCCATTTCCCCTAAAGAAATAGAAACAGTCATCCATAGTCTCCCAACCAAAAAAAAAAAAAAAAAAAAAAAAAAAAAAAAAAAAAAAAAAAAAAAAAAAAAAAAAAAAAAAAAAAAAAAAAAAAAAAAAAAAAAAAAAAAAAAAAAAAAAAAAAAAAAAAAACCCAGGACCATATGGTTTTAGTGCAGAGTTCTATCAGACCTTCAAAGAAGACCTAATTCCACCTCTCCTCAAACTATTCCACAAAATAGAGACAGAAGGTACTCTACCCAATTCATTCTATGAAGCCACAATTACTCTGGTACCTAAACCACTCAAAGATCCAACAAAGAAAGAGAACTTCAGACCAATTTCCCTCATGAATATGTATGCAAAAATACTCAATAAAATCCTAGCAAACCGCATCCAAGAACACATCAAAACGATCATCCATCATGACCAAGTAGGCTTCATCCCAGGAATGCAGGGAAGGTTTAATATATGGAAATCCATCAACGTAACCCACTATATAAACAAACTCAAGGACAAAAATCACATGATCATCTCGTTAGATGCTGAGAAAGCATTTGACAAAATCCAACACCCTTTTATGATAAAAGTCTTGGAAAGAACAGAAATTCAAGGCCCATACCTGAGCATAATAAAAGCAATCTACAGTAAACCAGTAGCCAACATCAAACTGAATGGAGAGAAGCTGGAAGCAACCCCATTAAAATCAGGGACTAGACAAGGCTGCCCACTATCTCCCTACCTATTCAATATAGTACTTGAAGTCCTAGCCAGAACAATTCTACAACAAAAGGAGATCAAGGGGATACAAACTGGAAAGGAAGAAGTTAAAATATCACTATTTGCAGATGATATGATAGTATATATTCGGGACCCCAAAGATTCCACCAAAGAACTCCTAAACCTGATAAACAGCTTCAGTGTAGTAGCTGGATATAAAATTAACTCAAACAAATCAATGGCCTTTCTCTACACAAAGGATAAAAGGGCTGAGAAAGAAATTAGAGAAACAACACCCTTCACAATAGTCACAAATACTATAAAATACCTTGGTGTGATTCTAACTAAGGAAGTGAAAGATCTGTATGACAAGAACTTCAAGTCTCTAAAGAAAGAAATTGAAGAAGATCTCAGAAGATAGAAAGATCTCCCATGCTCAGGGATTGGCAGGATTAATATAATCAAAATGGCTATCCTGCCGAAAGCAATCTACAGATTCAATGAAATCCCCATCAAAATCCCAACTCAATTCTTAACTGAAATAGAAAGGGCAGTTTGCAATTTCATATGGAATAATAAAAAACCTAGGATAACGAAAACCATTCCCAACAATTAAAGAACCTCTGGGGGAATCACCATGCCTGGCAGTAAGCTGTACTACAAAGCAATTGTGATAAAAACTGCATGGTACTGGTACAGCAACAGACAGATAGATCAATGGAATAGAATTGAAGACCCAGAAATGAATCCACACACCTATGGTCACTTGATCTTTGACAAGGAGCTAAAACCATCCAGTGGAAAAAGGACAGCATTTTCAACAAATGGTGCTGGCACAACTGGCAGTTATCATGTAGAAGAATGCGAATTGACCTATTCTTATCCCCTTGTACAAAGCTTAAGTCTAAGTGGATCAAAGACCTCCATATAAAACCAGAGACACTGAAATTTATAGAGGAGAAAGTGGGGAAAACCCTCGAAGATATGGGCACAGGAGAAAGATTCCTAAACAGAACAGCAATGGCCTGTGCGGTCAGATCAAGAAAAAAAACAAATGGGGCCTTATGAAATTGCAAAGCTTCTGTAAGGCAAAAGACACAGTCAGCAAGACAAAAAGGCCACCAACAGATTGGGAAACGATTTTTACCAATCCTAAATATGATAGGGGACTAATATCCAACATCTACAAAGAGCTAAAGAAGCTAGACTCCAGAAAAATGAATAACCCCATTAAAAAATGGGGTACAGAGCTAAACAAAGAATTCTCAGTTGAGGAAATCCGAATGGCTGAGAAACATCTAAAAAAATGTTCAACATTCTTAATCATCAGGGAAATGCAAATCAAAACAACACTGAGATTCTACCTCACACCAGTCAGAATGGCTAAGATCAAAAACTTAGGTGACAGCAGATGCTGACGAGGATATGGAGAAAGAGGAACACTCCTCCATTGCTGGTGGGATTGCAAGATTGTACAACCGCTCTGGAAGTCAGTCTGGCTTTATCTCAGAAAACTGAACATAGTACTACCAGAGGATCCAGTAATACCTCTCCTGGGCATTTACCTAGAAGATGTTCCAATTGGTAAAAAGGACACATGCTCCACTATGTTCATAGCAGCCTTATTTATAATAGCCAGAAGCTGGAAAGAACCCAGATGTCCCTCAACAGAGGAATGGATACAGAAAATATGGTACATCTACACAATGAAGTACTATTCTGCCATTAAAAAAAATGAATTCCTGAAATTCTTGGGCAAATGGATGAATTTGGAGGACATAATCCTTAGTGAGGTAACCCAATCACAAAAGAAGCCATTGGATATGCGCTCACTGATAAATGGATATTAGCCTAGATACTTAGAACACCCAAGATACAATCTGCAAAACACATGAAAATCAAGAAGGAAGACCAATGTGTGGATACTTCATTCCTCCTTCGAATAGGAAACAAAATACCCATGAAAGGAGTTACAGAGACAAAGTTTGGAGCTAAGACAAAAGGATGAACCATCTAGAGACTACTCCACTGGGGGATCCATCCCATAATCAGTCACCAAACTCAGACACTATTGCATAGGACAGCAAGTGTTTACTGAAGGGACCCTGATATAGCTGACTCCCACAGAAGTGGATGCTCACAGTCATCCATAAGAGGGAGCACGGGGCCCACATTGTAGAAGCTAGAGATAGAACACCAGGAGCTGAAGGGGTCTGAAACCCTAGAAGAGGAACAACAATATGAACTAAACAGAACCCCCAGAACTCGAGTCTCTAGCATCATGTGTAACAGAAGATGGCCCGGTCGGCCATCATTTGGAGGAGAGGCCCCTTGGTACTGCAATCTTTATATGCCCCAATACAGGGGAATGCCAGGGCCAAGAAGTGGGAGTGGGTGGGCATGAGAGCAGGGAAGGGGGAGGGGGAGGGGACTTTCGGAATAGCATTTGAAATGTAAATTAAGAAAATATCTAATAAAAAAAGAAACTAACAGTTTTCAAGTGAAAAAAAAAAAAAAAAAAAAAGAGTAACAATATGAACTAACCAGTACCCATAGAGCTCCCAGGGACTAAACCATCAACTGAAGAGTATATATGGAGGGACCCCATGGCTCCAGCTGCATACATAGAAGAGGAATGCCTTATTGGGCATTACTGGGAGGGGAGGCCCTTGTTTCTGTGGAGGATCGATGATCAATCACTAAATGTGATCAATACAAATGTGATATAAACACATCACTTACCCATTCCAAGTCTTAGGAAACATAGTACTCAGACTAGGCTCCCAGTGGTGGTGCTCGGATACCAACCCAGCCATAAAACCTATGAAGCAAAACCAATTCTGTCTGTAAGATACACTGGGAGGCAATGGGGTCTTAGAGCTTATAGGAGTGGCCCAAGACAAAGCAGGAAGTTGATGCCTAATCCTGATTGGATTGTCAAGATCCTGAAACTAGATGGCTCAGAGACCTAGGGTAGAAGCAAACTTCACTGACAAAAACATCAATGAAATGATTCCTAATGATAATCTGCTATAGTCATACATTGGGGCCTAGCCCAATTCTGAGAGGCTTCCTCCAGCATTTGAGGCAGGTAGATGAGAGAACTACAGCCAAACATTAGGCAATGGTTGGAGGAGGAAGGATTTTAATAGCCAGAAAGGTAGAGGACACTAGGAGAACATGACCCACAGAATCAAGGAAGGATGGAGTGGCAGTCAAGCCTGTACAAAGTCTGCACTAGGTCCTCTGAATACATGCTATGGTTGTTTGTGAGACTTCTGACAGTGAAAGTGGTGGTGTCTCTGACTATTTTGCCTGCTTGTGGGACACTCTTTTCCTCCTATTGGGTTGCCTCAAATCAGCCTTAATGAGGGGATATACCTAGTCTTATTGAATCTTGTGTCATGTTTGTTTATATCCCTGGGTGGCCTGCTTTTCTCTGAAGGAAAGTGTAGGAGAGTTGGGGGGTGCTGAGGTTGGGATGAATTGTTTGAGAAAAGAAGAAAAGGAAAAAGGAAAAAGAATATATATATATATATATATATATATATATATATATATATATATATATATATATATAGTGCTTGTAATTCTATGACTATTATTACCTTTATGCTATAAAAAATACTGTACTTTCTGGGCCTTAGTAACACATACACAGAGTGCTATTGCCTAGTACCTGAGTAGGCAAATCCACATAGTATGATGAAAAATGGAGGAGGTAAAACTACTATCGACATCATTCCCTGAAGTTCTGTAAGTCCAGCATGAGTCATGATCCCTAAACTTCCTTTATAAGCCAGAGAGAATGTTAAACAGCTGTTGTTACCCCTTTTCAAATAACTTTAAATGTTCTCAACCAGTTATATTTTAATAAGATGCAGGAGTCTTAGATACTTATATAAGACCGTTCAATTTTTATTTTAAAAGAAAGTTAACCATTTCCACCTATGTTTTTAACTTAAGGCAGAAAATGAAGACAAGAACAGGAATTTAAATCATCTTATGAATGATTCCAAGAAACATCAATGAACCCTTAAATAGAAGACAATGCCAGGACAAATCAAGATTTCAAAACCTGTCCATTCAAAGGTAAAACTAGTAAGATACTTGTTATATGTGTAGAACAAATTACATTTAGTTCACATCATCAGTAATATCACAGTATTAATATATACAGTAGTAATATAAACTATATCTCTACCACATCATATCATATTTAATAAATATGTACCTTAGTGTGTGACTCCTTAACCCTATTCACGTTTATTTTTATCACCTAAGTACTTTGTATTTCTGCTCAAAATATTGTTACTTCTCTAATTGTCAATGCCAAATTGATAAATATATATACTTTTTTTTTTACACTTACACTCTTCCATGTATTTGTTTCCAACCTAGATGTGATCATTTGGTAAGTACTAAATGAAAATAAATTATCCATAAAAACTAAATGTGGTTCCTGTAGTCACAAATGCCCAATTATGACCAGGAAGCCATTACTAAGACTGAATGCACTTTAACATGATGATCCATGAACATAACTAAAGAATACTCTGAACCTTTCTTTATCCAGGGAGTCATTATATTCTTTAATCTCTCATGACTGATATCCAACTAGTTAAAGCATTGCACACAAATGAATTTCCAATTTTTCTGGCCTAGATAATTCACTTTATCAGAGAATCAAGTATATACGGGGCTTATATTCTCACAATTTAGTCAGTCGTCTTAGAAAATAACTAGTCACTCACCTGCTCCAGGCTTATGCTCTTAGAGTATATTCATTTGGACTCTCTTTCTGTGGCTGAATTTTACTATGAGCAAAAAGAATTTGTTTATTAGGATATCCTATAATAATTTTCTCTACTATTTTCTTTAACACTTAGGTACCATAATTAAGGATGTTACACTTAACCCCTATTGAGAATATCTGTTGTAATATTGGCCACAATGCCTCTATGGAACTCTTGTCCATATGCATCTATATCATTATGAACATATAGTTAGCACTACAATTATAATTCCTGAACATTTCTCAAATATGCCACAGTTATTCATATGTACCAGGAGACAGGTCTGAAGCCCTGAGGGCCAGCAAAAAGAATGGAAACAGACAACTTCAGGGGAGGTAGTAGATGGGAATGTACCAGAGACCTGGATACATGCATATGTTTGAAGGAAAATGTTCTGGTATAATCAACTCCTATATACTTTAGAAGTTTTTCATAATCAGTTCATAATGAAGTATTTCATGAGAAGTACTTCTCTTTATCTATAAATATGAAGAAAAAGTAATGCCTTTTAACTCATTATTAGTTTTCATCTCTTTTCAGAGTTTAACTACCTTACTTTTGCTTAATGTTACACATACTTATTTAACTCTTTTTCACATTAGCAAATGTATACCTATAGGTTCACTGATTTGACAAAGACCAACACAAATCATTGTAAGATTGAATTCATCACACAGGCATCAAAATTATAACTAGTGCATAAACTGGTTATAGGTTATAATCTACAACTGGGAGAACTAGAAATTATCATCCTGAATGAGATAACACAGACCCCAAAGGATATGCATGGTATGTACTTACTAATAAGTAGATATTAGCCAAAAATGTACAGAATTTCCAGGACACAATCCACAGAACTCAAGAAGGCTAACAAGCCAACGGGCCCAAGTGAGGATGCTTCAATCCCAAATGAGAGGGAGAAGAAAGCAATCACATGAGGGGCATGAGGTAGAGAGAGAGGACTAGGTTGTAAAAGGCAACGGGGAGGGGAAGATGTGAACATGATCAGGAATTAGGGTGTGTGTGTGTGTGGGGGGGGAGACAGGTCTGAAGCCCTGAGGGCCAGCAAAAAGAATGGAAACAGACAACTTCAGGGGAGGTAGTAGATGGGAGGGACCATCTAGAATGTACCAGAGACCTGGAAAGTGAGAGACTCTCAGGACTCAAAGGGAGGGGAACCTTAGCTAAAATACCCTACAGTGAGGAGAGGGAACTTGCAGAGTCCACCTCCAGCAGAAAAACAGGGAATCAAGTGAGGGATCGGGTTGCCATCCTATACTCAAAAACTCTTGACTCTCAATTGTTCCTGTCTGAAAGAACTGTAGGAACAAAAATGGAGAAGAGTCTTTGGAAAATACAAGGTCCAGTGACTGGCCAAAATTGTATCCAGCTCAAGGGGAAGCCCCAAGGCCTGACACTATTACTGGGGCTATTGTATGCTTACAAAGCAGGTCCTATCATGACTGCCCTCCAAAAGGACCAACAAGCAGCTGAAAGAGTCAGATGCAGATATTTGCACCCAATCAATGGACAGAAGCTGCTGACTCTTGTGGTTGAATTAGGGAAAAGACAGAGAAGCTGAGGAGGAGGGTGACCCTATTGGAAGACCAGCATTCTCAACTAACCTGGACCCCTGGGATCTCTCAGACACTGAGCCACCAACCAGACAGAATACACCAGCTCATATGAGGCCCCTAACATATATACATCTGAGGATTGCCAGGTCTAAAGTCAGAGAAGATGCACCTAACCCTAGAGAGACTTGGGGCACCAGGGAGAAGGGAGGTCTGGTAAGGTTGGGGACATCCTCTTGGAGAAAGGTGGAGGAGGTGTGGGATGTGGAACAGTTGGAGGGTGGGCCAGGAGGGGAATAATAAAAAGACACTATTTCACCTCAATCTGGGTGTGTATTTACAGGCACTTAAGAGAAATACTGTGGACCTTCCTCCACCCAGTGTGGTGCCATGAAATACTGTGAACCTTCCTCCACCCAGTGCGGTGCCATGAAATACTGTGAACCTTCCTCCACCCAGTGCGGTGCCATGAAATTTCATGTGAGTAACCTCAGTCTAGGTAACACAGTGCACATGAAAAGACTTTAATATGAACACCGTACAAGTAAAGTTTTCACCATTCACTTCTATTTCCATCAGATTACCAAACAAACATGATACCTGCACACTGGCATAATGTATTACTATATCCTGGAGACATATGGGGCTTAATTTGACTTACAGTAGATCCTGTGTCTTTATTTTCTAAGAATAGCTAACATTGAAAATAACCTATTTGTTATCACTTTCATTTTTGTACTTGTTTGAATTTTAATGTTCTTTCTTTTTTACTAACCTTTAGTATGTACTGTTAAAGGAAAATTCCACCCCAAATTTCTTGACAATGGTTGAGGTAAAGATGAATGACAAGGAACAATAAATTCATGGAAATACAGAATCAACTATACTATACCCTATTGTATGAGCAAGTAATATCCACCATAAAAACATGGATGGCAAAAAAAAAAAAAAAAAAAAAAAAAAAAAAAAAAAAAAAAAAAAAAAAAAAAAAAAAAAAAAAAAAAAAAAAAAAAAAAAAAAAAAAAAAAAAAAAAAAAAAAAAAAAAAAAAAAAAAAAAAAAAAAAAAAAAAAAAAAAAAAAACCAAAAAACTGTTTGTTACTTTTCTGAGGAGGACAGTGCACATAGTAGCATTGTGTTATATGTACTGACTTTATCATATTCTTCAGCCTTAATCTAGTCAGTATACCATGACATATAAGCATTGTACACTTAACCTCACATATTCTGGGCATCAATAGTCATAAAGACTTTCACCTTGCTCTGTTACTATATATAATTACAACACATTTACCTAATATTGCACTACAGTGAAAAATATAATCTCCTTTATGTCTATCTGTAAAGGCTCATGAGGAAATAAATCCTATTTAAAAAGTCTGGGTTTTGCAAGTATTATCAGAAAACCTAAAGTTAAGGAAAATGCTTCAAGACCATTTACACTATCCCTTCCAGAACTTTGATCTTATGAGAATCATACAAGCTTGACTCTACTCAGAGAGTAACTGGGTACACTCATTTAATCCTACCAGCACCAATCTGAGACTGTCCAAGGCATCTTTAATGAGTAGGTCATTTCCTAGACTTCTCCATGACACCCAGTAATAATGTACATTGGGTTCTTCTTGTAATATATTGAAGGCATCAGGAGAATTGCCCACTTGTTAGTTACCTTATCTTTAAATTATATTAGAGTATATCAATTGCCATTTCCTTAGATGAATGACAGTAAAAAGATAAGAGCTTTTATTTGCTATTTCTTCTTTATATAAAAACTATTTTAATATTCTTTATCATTTTACTTGACAATGTACAAACATTATTATAGGCATATAACTGAATATATACTGAGGATGAATAATTTAGTCAGGCCCGACTAACTCATTTTATATAGCCTATAAATTACTATTATAAGGCTAAGAATGGACAATTAAAACATTTTGAAAATAAGCACATGATCTATAGGGTCTAATGCTAATTATTAATATCCAGGAAGACACAACATGGGTAATTTCATCTACACCTTCATTATCATCCAAAAGCCATTAAAAAGAGGTAAAGATAAGCCTTCCTCTACCCAGAGAGCTACTGTATACTTGCAGTTCATTTGAATAGCCCCACTGTGGGAAAAGATCTACACAAAAGACAATGTGGATCTGGTACACCAGGAATTTCTACCTTTCTGTTCATCTTTCATCACAGCACTAAAAAACATAAACCTAAACCAACTTATGACTTATTCATAATTTCAGAGATAACAAGATATTCTCTCTCACCATTGACTTCTATTAAACATATTCCTTAACTTCAATTCTATGTGAATGACTGTGTCAACTGGGAACAAAGATGTGCAGTTTTCTTTACTACCATTTTAATTATATGGATGTAATTCCTCATTTTCTAATCTACTCTTTTTTTATTTTCTAATCTAACTTACTGGTAATAACATTAAAAATTATTCATTGATGTACCGAATTCACTCTGAAAATTCCTGACAGGCAGGTAGTGAACAAGAAAAATTAGTATCAACATATTTTCTAAGGTACCAAAAGATGTATCACAATCATGACTGACCTGCTGCAATAAAAATTAGACTTCTTGATCCTTACTGTGCTTAGAGAAGAATCACACACCTCCACCACCACACTTCATTCAAGGAAACATATATCTATTCCTTTACATTATGTTTTTCTCTCTGGATGCTCTGGACTCTTGTTTGTCTCTCTCATTGTCAAAACTAAGTGTATAAAATTGTATTCATTTCATGTTTTTACCTGTAGTATAAAGGTACTTAGTGTCCTCCAATTTTATCTTCTGTGATGCTCCTGAGTTGTGATTTCTAGAAAAGAAAATATTTTCTATAATTATAGATGCTACAGGAATCAAATGACAAGCTGAAATTATGGAAGGCATGTAACATTCTTCGAAGTATACTACCATGAACATCCAGGGTCAAATCACTTGAAGAATATAGTGAGCATTACATTATCCAGAACTGTGCCAGTCATATGTATTTCACATGACTGGTACAAATCTGAATAGAGCACTGCACACAACTCACACAACATAGATTTGTCAATGCCTCAGCCTTAATCATACTAGAACTTTTTATGAGCCACAGATAACAAACCCAGTTTCACCTGGAATTCTCAGAAAAGATTCTCATTGATCCTATCTTCCTGTCAAGAGTTGAGTCATGAAAATAAGCTTGTTTTAGTTTTCCACTTATTGTATTAGAATGTCTTTAACAAATTATCAGAACTTTTAATCAAATTACTTCCTCTGAAAAAAACTTTAACTGAATATATAATACTCAATAGTCCAAATAAGTAAATGAGGCGATTTGTGATATTTCCTGTGAGCAGAAAAGCCATAGTAAGTATATTTTATCTCTATTTTTATTTATTCACTTTACATCCCTAACACTGCCACCCCAATTCTTCCTCCCCTTCTCCCCTGCTGATGGGGGGGGAGGTGGGCGGGGGGTAACATCCCACTCTAGTACACCAAGTTTCTGCAGGGCTAGACACATTATCTTTGATGAAGGCCAGAAGGCAGCCAATTAGGGGAATGGATTTCACAGACAGGCAACAGCATTAGCAATAGCCCCTGTTCCAGTTGTTAGGACCCACATGAAGATCAAGCTGCCCATCTGCTGCATATGTACAGAGAGGCCTAGGTTCAGCCTGTGCATGCTCCTTGGTTGGTAGCTCAGTCTCTAAGTGCCCCAAGGGTCCAGATTAGTGCATTCTCTTGGTCTTCCTGTGCAGTTCCTATCCCCCTTAAGGGCCCAAAATCTTTACTGTTCTTCCATTAAGAGCCCACAAGTTCCATCTACTGTTTGACAGTGACTGTCTGAGTCAAGTGCTGGGTAGAGCCTCTCAGAAGACAGCCATGCTAGACTTCTGTCTGCAAGATAACAGAGTATCATGATAGGTCTCTAGTTGGCCAGTTATTGGTTGGCCATTCCCTTAGTCTCTGCTCCATCCCTGTCCCTGCATTTCTTGCAGACAGGAGAACATTTGAATTGAAAGTTTTATGGGTAGATTGGTTGTCCCTGCCTTGCTATATATAGCAGATGGCCTCTTCAGATTCCATATTCCCAATGCTGTAAGTCACAGCTAAGATCACCGGCACTGACTCTTGGGAGCCTCCCCTATCCTAGTTCTCTAGTGCATTTTGTGAGTATTTTATTGAATATATTTGCATTACTATGATAAGATAGGTTGGCCTTATTTATCTTATCATTTGATAAGATAATTTTTTTCTTGTTTGGCAGTATTCCTTCTGCTTCTATTTTGTGCAGTAGTCTTAGCAGTACTGGCATTAGCTCTTTCTTTAAAAGCCTAGTAGAATTCTGCTCTAAAACCACCTGGCCCTGGGCTTTTTTTTCTTTTGATAACTGTTTCTCTTTCCTTATGTGTTATAGGGATGGTTCAATAGTTTACCTGATCTTGATTGAACTTTGGAAATAGGTATCTTTCTAGAATGCAGTATAATTTGTTAAAGATTTTCCAAATTTATGTAGAACAGGCTTTTGAAGTAAGAGCTAATGATTCTTTGAATTTATTCAATTATATTTGTTAATGTCTTCCTTTTTAATTCTAATTTTGTTTATTTGGATACTGAAAGTAGGGAAACCTCACAATGGGCCAGAACAGGGCCATAGCTGCTTCCCATTTTTTATGGAGGTCCCTTCATATGCCGATAGCCTGGCACCTCCCCACAGTGGGATAGTTGGCTACTCCAGAGTTTGTATCAATATCCCATTGGTCCAAAAGCTGTATAAAAACACTTGCAACTGCACAATACATTAGATCTGTACTCAGTGATGATCTCTAGAGTTTGTTTCCCCAACTCCACTTGCCTAAACTCCTGAATTCTGGTTCATCCCACAAAATAGGTTGGAACAGAAAAAAAAAAAAAAAAAAAAAACTCCCTCCAAAGGATAATTAATGCACTAAATGTACAAAATAAAGAAAAAAACTGCAACCACAAAAAAGGGCCAGGTATAATCTGAAGAATAACTTATCAAAATTACACCTGCCTTGTCAACAGAAACAATAATGGCCAGAAGGTCCTGAGAAGATGTCTTACAGCCTCTAAGATACCACAGATGCTAGCCCAACAAAATGTTTGAATCACTTTTTGACTGGAAAAAGCAAACTATTTGATGATAAAACTAAATTAAAACAATATTTATAATAAATTAATTTTAAAAATTACTCTAATGAAAAGAATATATTGTTTTCTCAGCACCTCATGGAACCTTTTGAAAATTGGCCATATACTTAGAAAAAAAGCATGACTCAACAGATATAACAAAATTGAGATTACTATATTATTTCAGATCACCATGGATTAAATCTGGACTTTAATGACAGAAATAACAAAAAGCATACAAACCCAGGAAAACTGAACTTCCTACTCAATGACCACTCAGACCAGGAAAAAAAAATAATAAAGAATTTCTAGAATTCAATGAAACTAAAGGCACAGGATAGCCAAAGTTATGGAAACACAATGAAAGCAGTGCTAAGATCTGTTTGGGAGACCTTATTGGCGAGACCTTATTGGAAGAGTTATGTCACTGGGGGTGGACTCTGAGGATTTTAAAAGCCATGCGATTCTCAATTAACTTTGTGCCTGAACATCAGGATGTAAATGCTCAGCAACTACTCCAGTGCCATTCCACCTGTTTACCATCCTGTTACAGTCTTGAGTGCTCACCTTTTCAAACTTTAATGACTTTTCACCACCCATAACTCATGTGTATTTTTGTTTGTTTGTTTTGTTTTGTTTTGTTTTAGTAAGTTGGATCCTTTGGCATGGAGCATTGTCTCAGCGATAGAAAAGTAACTAAGCCACCTTCTATACATTAGGTCCCACTTTTATGTATTTTATACCATCAAGACAAATATAACCACCTTCAAACAACACATAAAATAGAGAACTGTTATAGCTTATCTGCTCCATCTGACTTCATCATTCTTCAAATAAAGCTTTATTTTTTAATGTTAACTTATTTATTTAAAAATACCATGGAAATATATTTTATGTTGCTTTTTTTCCTGTTGGTTCTATGAAAAACAACCAATTTCCTTTGTTTTACATATTTCTTCTATAGAAAGGAACTTAATATTCTTTTTGCTTAGGTTCGTAATATGTTGGTGAGGCAAAGGACAGAAATACTATTCATATGGAAATCTAGATTTGAAGATATTCAAATCTACCTAACATTAGATAAGTGTCCTCCAGAGTCCTTATGGATAATCTACTATCTTGATCCAGGAGCATCATCACAAGAAGAATGTGATAAGCTTCACTCTTCTCAGAATGGTACTGGTTGCATTTAGTTTAACTCACCAGTACCAGTCAAAGAGGAGCACTGCACACCACAGCTTCAATATAGAGATATTATTTCAGCCATTTCCATCATGATGTTCAGGTTTTATCAAAGACCAAATAGACTTGGGTCTTATGGGACTTTTAACAGAAGGAGCAGGGGGTGTCTCTGGCTCTTTGGCCATCTTTTGTGACCCTTTTATTCATACTGGGATGCTTTATCCAGCTTTAATATGAGGGGAGGTGAATAGTTTCATGAAAATTGGTACGCCATGTTTGGTTAACATCCATAGGAGGACTACCCTTTTCTGAATAGAAATTGAGAAGTGGATGGCAGTGAACAGAGCGAGGTAAAAGAGCAACTTAGAGGAGAGTGGCGAGAGGAAACTGGAAGGGATTAAAAAAAATTTAGTAATAAAAAAAGATTCAATTAAACAATAAATTGGTTCATGTGAAATATAAGATTGGTGAAACTTTAAACTGACAATAAGATAGAGAAAATTCTACTTAATAAACTAGTGGTGAAAAGTGGCTATTAGAATAGATGCCAGTGGAGTTCAGAAAATTATTAGAACATACCATAAATTCTATCAGAAAAATGATAAAATAAGGGGGAATTTCTGGATGAATATGACTAAAGGAGGCTAAATCAAGATAATAAAAAGCTAAGCAGACCTATAAAAGGCCACAAGTTTGAAAAATAAGTCTTGCCAATTATAAAAATCCAGGACTAAGTACATCCACTACTTAATGCAATAAGATCTTTCTAGAATTTTCAGCAAAGCATTTCAATATTTACATAAAACAGTAAGACAGAAATATACTTTAAAATCCTAAATTTTACACAGCCACTAATACAACGATACCAAAACCAGATATAGGTACAAAAAAGTATATACAGGAAACACTAGTAGTTTACAACCCAGATTCTATGATCTCTCTGATTATAGGCTTTTGACAATGTTTACTGTATTGGGAATAAGTTCCACCTTGTGACCACATGCCTGAAACACAAAAAGGAGTTGGTTTCTACTATCCTTTCAGTCATGTCATTATTGCATGAGTGGGCACATCTTGTCTTTGGTCACAATTGTAGTTCTCAAATATCTGACCATTTTCCCACAAGAAGTCAAACAGTACCTTCTGACATGACAATCAATGTATATATTGTGTTCAGCAATAGGGTCTTACCAAATTAGTCTAGTGAGTAGCCAAAAGCACTGGCACTTATTGTATATTTAGGAGGCTTTAGTTAACACTATGGACACTCATGGGGAGCCTTCTTACACTGGAATGGGA
This sequence comes from Mus minutoides, assembly GCA_902729485.2. Taxonomy (NCBI): domain Eukaryota; kingdom Metazoa; phylum Chordata; class Mammalia; order Rodentia; family Muridae; genus Mus; species Mus minutoides. Next base: position 32,239 of record LR753448.1, read on the forward strand.
TTTTCACTAAACAACCTGCACACAGCTTTTGAAAGTATTACTGTTGCGCAAGTAGGGTTTCCCTATTTGGTTCTTTAATCTTATAAGAAATTATTGTATTTATTATAATGAGAGAGACAGACAGACAGACAGACAGACAGACAGACAGAGAAAGATCCAAGTTGTCAGGATAAGTGCAAACATGGTATACCTATATTGAGGCCAGCCAGAGGGTAAATTTCCTTTTTAAGTTTCTTTCCTTTCATCACTGTGATGAAAATAAGGTTCAAATTGTGCAGCAAGTGGTGTTATCTTCTGAATGTCTTATAAAGTCTCTGTAAAATTACATTCCTAATAATCATATAAAACAGGTTTTTATTTTTTTTCATAGATCTTCAGTTTGACATATGTCACCCTCTCCCCTGGATTATTATAACAAAGGAAACTCATTCTTCTTTTTTAGGAATAATGTTTGTCAGTTCAATACCAGTAAATTGGTTCCCATTTTTCACTCATAATATTAGAAGCAACTTAATGTCTTCATTCTTTTTCTCTTTTAATTTGTACATCATTATATTTAAAAATGAGCTGAAAAACCTGTGGTGGGACTAGACATAAGTTATTGGTTAAGAGAAATTTACTGCTCTTGCAGAAGACCTGATTTTATTTCACAGCCACATCTTGGCTCATAACCATCCAGCATTTCAGTTCTAGGGAATCCGGTGCCCTTTTTCAACCCTATATAGACACCAGCCTGCATGCGTTATGCAAAATACATATTCAGGTAAAACACTCACACACCTAAAATATAAAAAATAAAAATAAAAAAGTAGTGAGCTACTAGGATGTTTCTTACAATGTGTTACAATACTTAAATCAATAATAAACAACACTATCATTGAAATATCAACAAACTTCACTATACTTTGATTATTTTCTACAGAGAATCATGTTACACCCAATCCAATCACCCAAAACGTGATTACATAGAACAGTGCACTCAGCAGGATGAATGTGAATGTGCTGATGCTTAATTTTGAAATGATCTGCATACATTGCTAATGATATATTTAAATTTGCTTTGTAGACTACATACTCTTGTTATGGTATCCCAACAAGTTGGATTCTATACCTGTGGCATCAAGACTAGACTGTATATGACTTTGCAGCTCAGTTTTCCTATCAGTTCTGATATCCTGTTTGTACAATGAACTATGTAAACAGCAGACAATGGTTTTTGTTTGTTTTTGTTTTTATTTTCACTTCATTCAGAAAGTTAGTCTCTTTATGTTTTTTACATGCAAATGTAAATGACATAAAGATTAAATAACAGAAACCATGACCAAGAAAAATATATCCCTGTATGTAGCAGTACACAAAATGACCATAGAAGGTTGTCAAAGCTGACTGTGTATATAAGACCATTATCACCAGAGAGTCTTCTCAAGTTGGGGGCACAGTAAGCCTCATTCTACTTAGAGGAGCGCCGTACATATTTATTTCCTGAAGTGACACTAATCTGAGTATAGCACTGCACACAACTGCCTGGAAGTCAAGTCTTCTTTATACATTAAATGTTCATTTCAGTTTGAAAATGGATCAGTCTTCTAGTGTGACATAATTTAGGCAATGATCTTAGATAGTAACTTGAATTTCTCTCAGACCAAGCCCTTTCACCTGATTTCTAATTTCATCTCAAATCTGACTTTTTAAAAGTTTTATCATATATGGAGTCATATGCATTGTTGTGAATGTTGCTTCATTAATTTGCTAACATGCTCACAAGTGCTTCACCCATCCATTTCAACACATCTAGCTATAATTCTAGACCATGTTCACATTTTCATTTGAGATGGTCTCCACCCATTTCCAAGAATACCTTTGAACTATCTTTGTAGCTAAAGCTGGCCTTGAAAATATGTTACATTTGCTGGTCCCAAATAACTAGAATAATAGCTTTTTGGTATCACATCCACCCTGTCCTTATCCTAATAATTCTACATGCTATAGTATGTCCAGAATGATTATAAAAGCCAAATGTATAGTTTTATAATCTTTTTCTATAAAGCTGAAAATTATTTTGTGTTGTTTCAACTGTAACTAGTCATAAGATGCAATATTTAACAAAAAGAGTTATACATCCTGAATGTACCAAATGTCTTAAAGGATTAGAGAAGTTCTTCCAAGGGTGACTGCATATACATCACCACCATTGTCCAAAGATCATGAGAAACTGAGAACTCGAATCAGATGTGGAGCATTGGGCTCTGCACAGACAGGCTGGTATCCAGTTGAGCTGAGGTCTGAACACTCATATGTAGGTGAAAATTCACCTACATGACAAGGTAGGTATTCCCTTATGCTCCTGGAACTCTGGCTCCTGCCTAAATTACAGCCTCCACAAGAGAAGCAAGGTCAGTAGTCACATAGACAATGGCCCAAGCTTCTGACCTTCAGGCTGAACTCCTCCCCAGTTACCTAGCAACAGTAAAGACCATAAAAAGGGCTGTTCAGCCCCTGCTTGCTCTCTCTATCCTTTGTTCTCTTACCTCTCACTTCTCTCCTTCCCTTTCTGTCTTTTCCTCTCTCCTCCCTCTCTCTCTCTCTCTCTCTCTCTCTCTCTCTCTCTCTCTCTCTCTCTCTCCCTGCATTTCTATAATAAAGCTCTTAAACCATAGAGAGTCTCTGCTTCATCAAGATCTGCTGAGCACTCTGGTCAGTGTTGGGAACCTCTTCCCTTATCCCTCTCTCCCATAACCCCAGGGCTACAGAGTGTGGCCCTGGGGCCCCCAGGTCAGGCGCTGCCCCTTGTCCACCCCCAGTCGAGTGGGTCAGAGCTTGCTTGGATGTCCACCCTGGGCTGGCAGCCCTCTGACACCTGACTGACCAGAGAATAGGGAGTTCTGGTGATGTTGGGCCTCTTTTCCCTTCCCCCTCTTCCCCCGGGCCCCCTCTTTTTAGTTCCCAATACTCAGACATGTGTCATAATTATTTATTTAGCTGAATGGCATTAATCTAAGTAGTATTATACACAGAATATTTGATATTAATTCTCTAGAAAATAAATATCATACATTTACTTTTCAGGGCAGCATTAAAATTGCATGAGGACCAGCAAGATGGATTCAAAGGTTAACTAAAGGTACTTACCACCAAGCCTGATGACCAAGTCTGATCCCAAGAAATGTTCAAGTGAATGGAGAACTAGAACTGATTCTAGCAAGTTGACCTCTAATCTATATAAGTACACAATGAAATGCACAGACATATATGCATACATTAGTTCCATACAAGGTACATGAGAAGATACACACAGACACACACACACACACATACATACACACACACACACACACACTGTCTTAAATGTATTTATTGTGAAGGGGCCTATGGTGCATTCTAGTCTCAGTGGCAACTCCTCTGTGCCTATACCTATAAAAAATGCTGAGGTTTATGCTACAACAAATATTGGAGAGTATGTTCATCTAGAGCAACTCTGGTCATATGTACTTCATGTGAACAGCATTTAAGTACAGAAAACTTGACAGGAAAAACTCTTAGAAAACAGGTGTAACAGCCAGGTCCTCCAGAGGTACAACCAACATAGAGGAGTTTCACAGTCTCCTGACTACCACTGTCTGGCTCTGGGTTCACACTGCTTTCCAGAAGAGACTTACAGAACCCTAAAAGCATCCTGCTTCCTCATAGAGTCCTGGGGGAGGGTGAGCAGGACCAATCAGTATGGACCAATCAGGTATGCTTGAGGTATAGCCAGCTTAGATGAGATATACACTACCCCTGACCATCATGGTCTGGGCCCATAGCTCTCCTTGCCCTCCTGAAGAGTCCTGCTGGCATCAAGATCATGCAATGAACAACAGGAACAACTAGATGGCTAAAGGACAGCATAGGAACAAAATTAACAAGAGTCAGGGCAATATGGCACCACAAGAGCCCATCAATACAAGAAGCCCTGGAAATCCTAACCCAGCTCAAGCATGGGAAAATAACTTTAAGTCCAGCATTTTAAACATGATAGAAGACATTAAAGAAATGAATGAATCCCTTTAAAAATACAGAAAAATTGAATCAAACAGGAAAAGTAAAAGAATAAAACTGTCCAAGAACTAAAACTGGAAATAGGAGCAATAAAGAAAATGGAAATTGATGCAATGCCAGAGATGGAAAACCTAGGAAAGAGAACAGGAACTACAGACTCAAACATCACCAGCAGAATATAAGAGATGGAGGAGAAAATCTTAGACATAGAAGAAACAATAGGTTTTTCCAAGCAAATAGACCCAAGAAACAAGCTGGAGTAGCCATTCTAATACCCAATAAAACAGACTTTGAAACAAAAATACTCAAAAGTCAGGAGGAAGGACACTCCATACTGATTAAAAGAAAAATCCAATAAGATGATGCCTTAATTATAAACATCACCCCTCAAATGAAAGGGTACTCACGTTTTTAATAGAAACATTACTACAGCTTAAATCCACACATCAAGACCTACATGTTAAAAATGGAAGATTACTACAGCTTACATCCACACATCAAGACCTACATGTTAAAAATGGAAGATATAAATAACCAACTCTCTCCAATGGATAGATCATCTAGATAGAAACTAAACAGAAATAATAAAACTGACAGAGGTTATGAATCCAACAGACCTAACAGATTTTTCTATAGAACATTTCATCCAAACACCACAGAATATACCTTCTTCTTAATACCCCAGGGAAACTTCTCCAAAATTGACTGTACACTCAGTCACAAAGCAAGCCTCGACCAATACAAGAAGTTTGAAATAAGCTCTTCCATCATAACAGAAGGATATAATGTTGAAGCTGGAATTCAACAACAGAAACAACAAAAAGCCTACTCAATCATGGAAACGGAACAACTACTCAATTATCACTTGTTAAAGGAAAAACTTAAGAAAGAAATTAAAGACTTCCTAGAATTTAATGAAACTGAAGGTAAAACATTAGGGGACATAATGAAACAAATGCTAAGAGTAAAGTTCACAGGATTAAATGCCTTCATAAAGATATTAGTTAGATCTCAGATACTTCATAGCATACCTGAAAGCTCTAGAAGCAAAACCACCTAAGGGTAGATGGTAGGAAATAATAAAACTAGGGCCTAAAATTAATAAATTAGAAACAGAAAACAATAGAAAGAATCAACAAAATCTAGATCTGGTTCTTTGAGAAAAATCAACTCAAGCACAAACCCATAGCCAAACTAAAAGGCATAGAGACAGTATCCAAATTTATAAAATCAGATATGAAAATGGAAATAACCAACACAGAGAAAATCCAAAGAATCATTAGGTTTTACTACAAAACCCTGAACTGCACAAAATCTAAATGAAATGGATTATCTTGATAGATTCCACTTACCAAATTTAAATCAGATCAAGTAAACTGTCTAAATAGTACTAACCCATCAGGAAATAGAAGCAATCATTAAAAGCATCCCAATGAAAAGAAGCCGATGGAAAAATGTCTTTAGTGCAGAATTCTACCAGACTTTCAAAGAACAGCAAATTTCAAAACTCCTCAAACTATTCCACAAAATAGAAACAAGAAGAAATACTATCAAAACTCATTCTATAAGGCTATAGTCACCCTGATACTTAAACTAAACAAAGATTGAACAAAAAAGTCATTTTATAACAATTTATCTTATGAACATTGATGAAAATTCTGAATAGAACACTAAGAAATCAAATACAAAAACTTCCTATACCACAAGTAAGTAGTCTTCATCATAGGAATGTAGTAGGGGTGATTCAATATATTAAAACTCAAAAAAAAAAAAAAATGATCATCTCATTAGATGTTAATAGACTTTGGAAAAAATATCCAAGATTCCTTCATGTTAAAAGTCCTGGAGAGATTAGGAATGAAAGGCACATAGCTAAGAACACTAAAGGCAATATATAACAAGGAAATAGCCAACATAAAATTGAAGGTAAAGAAACTTAAGATTACCATTAAAATCAAGCATAAGACAAAACTGTCTTCCAGCTCGTGTGCGCTCATGCTCTCCTGTGTGACCTCCTTCCTCTCTTTCCCTCTCTCCCTCCCCGTCCTCCCTCCCTAACATTGTTCTTGAAGGTCTAGCAAGAACAATAGGACAAGTAAAGAAGACCAAGGGAATACTAATTGGAAAAGAAGTCAAAGTATCACTATTTACAGATGATAAAAAACTGTCAACCACAGTATACCTTAACTCCTACCTTTCACTCATCTATACTATTTTGTGTAATTGTGTTGTATTGCTTTATATTCTTGTACTTAATATGCTGTCTTAGAGGAAGTACAGTTGTGAGTAACCAATATTACAAATCTCAGGAATTCCTTAAACTGACAAGATTCTGAAGACTTCTTCAGAAGATATTTTAAGCAGTAAAGATGATTGAGAAGAGAAAATTCTCTGATCTTCAAGCTATCTCCAAGTTACTGAGGGAGCTACAAGATGTTCTTATGTGTTTTCATCCATGTTTGGGTAGAACTTTCAATGACACACAGTTGCCTCTGAGCTATCCATTAATGTGCAAGTAATTCCTATTCTGCAAGTGCTACAAGGAATTCCCTAGTTTGTTAAGACAGACTTGGTTGCAATCATTTCTTGGGTCTGTTGTTGGCTTCTGAGTGAATAGACATATGTTAATGCATTCCTAAGAAAAGCTATACAACAGATGGACAAAACCTACACCATAACGTTCTGTTTAATTCTTTTTCCAAAACAAAGAAATTAAATCAGTGTAAATATTAGACAAAATGAAAACGTAGTGGAAATGTGACACCTATAAACAAACAAATTTTATTAAACTGTTAAAAATGAAATTTGAAGAAAAATGGGAAGGCACAGATTAAGTAAAGTAACAGATTTGAATGAAAAAAGTCAAAAGCTGTATGTTTACTCTCAAAGATGGATGCTTGCAGGAAAGAGAGTGTAAGATATAGACAAAGAAGGGAAAACAGTATAGAAAATGAACATGTGACACAAAAAATTCATGGGTAACAGTGTGATAGGGGAAAAATATATTAAAATACCTTTCTTCAAATTAACATATCTAATCTCTGCATGTTAATCTTAAATAAAATAAAATAAACTGATACACTCTAACAATCTTGAAGGCAAAAATTTGCATAACAATGTGAGACTTAACCTACTCAAAATGATGCCTTACACATACATATTATGTGCCAGACATCAGTCTGAATATAACACTGCACAGCACATACTTTATAGGGAAGTGATAAAGATGTAGCATTTATCTTCCTGTCAAAATTGGTTTTTTATTACAATCAAAGTGGTTTGTGCACTTTGACCTAATTCCTTCTTGTGCCCTATAGTCCTTTACCAGGAATTTCTCTCAGTGTAGATCCTATTCAGTGTTGTTTCTTTGTGGAGAATTGAAATAGTAATGAAAATAACTTTGTATTATCTTTTCTTTTGTATTAGGACATCTCTTAACATTATTAAACTATTTTCTAACTGGTAGGGTTACAATTAACAATTCTCTTCACACCCAGTACCACTGGGAAAACATCTTACTTTATAGCAGAGGAAGATAATTACAAAAATTGCCAACTTTTCAAAATGTAGAGTAACAATGCAGCCCATATACCTAAGACTCAGGGAAAATCACTGAAGATGGGGAAGAATTACTGTGAAAGGCAAAAGACCAGGAGGACTATGAGTCTTCTAGTTATGACAGGTCTTGTAGACCTGACAATTAAGCTTGTTTACATGAAATTTCAAACAATTTTGCTGGCTAAAAACTCCCACATAATGACAACATTAGCTGACATTCCAACATTGATGTGAGGAATTTCACAGGGGTCTAAGACTAAATAAAGTGTTAAAGAAAAATGTATTGAAAGAGGGTGAATCAGTTTTTTCACAATGGCAAATCCCATAATGCATATAGCAACATACACATGTATACAACATTAAATGAACTTATTTGTGTATGTGTGTGTGTTTAACAATAATAACTAAAAACTATTTAATGACACTGGGGGAAAGAGGTCACAAAAGATCAATGGGGAAAAAGCAGTTATAAATGATGTAAATATAGTATTTATATAATTATCTAGGGAGCTCATTTTCTGTAATTTTGTAGTGAAGGTCACTGACAGTGTACTTTTGGAATCAAAAAATAAATCCCCAGTGTATATTAACAAAATTTACATTTGGTGTCTTTCCTTTTTCCAAGTTACTGTAGCAGGGTGTGCATTGCAAGAAGTCAGACTATACAGAGTTGAGAATGTGGAGATGCTGCTCTTAATTATTTCTATCATCCCTGCAGTTTTAATCCTCCCATGGCATTGGTATTCAAATTCTAAAAATTATTTGCTTATAACTTGAAGGAACAGTAGCTACATTGAATTTTACCTTGATCACTCCTTTGGGTCCTATGAAATACCTGGGTTACCTTTTATATGTTCTCCCCTGCAATAGGATAACTTTATCTCTTTCAAAATATATGGATAAAATGAAGAAAAAACATGAATCAGTCTATGAATCACTTTACCAGTCTCAACAGTTCATACAACATAATGGAAAGCATCTCATTTATTTTTTGTTGTTGTTGTTTTTGTTTTTTTTTTCTTTTTGTATTGTTTTGTTTTGTTTTTTCAAAACAGGCTTTCTCTGTATAGCCCTGGATTTCCAAGAACTCACTCTGTAGACCAGACTGGCCTCAAACTCAGAAAACTGCCTACCTCTGCCTCCCAAGTGCTGGGATTAAAGGTGTGGAGAAACCACTGCCCAGTTATCTCATCTGTTCTTAATGTTACACTATCAGCACCATGCAAAAGCTACAGCAAACAATGAACTCAGAAGATTTACTTTGTCAAGACGACCATTGGGTGTCCGTCTCTGTCACACACACACACACACACACACACACACACATTGTTAATTTGAGTATTATCGCTGATCACAATAATGTTAACATGGATATTGTCCCTGCCAGGCCCAGTGACACTTACATCACTTCTCAACATGCAGTGAAAAAAGAAAAGAAAAGAAAAGAAAAAAAGGTAAACACAAATCACAATTATTTCTTAAATTTAAGGCAATTCTAGTATGCTGTCTTCCAACTTGCATTTTCCCTCTGGATTTCATAATCAAGTTTCTGTTTATTTATATAATTGTCAAAACATGATGGATAAGATAACATTAAATATTTATCTACTATAAACAGTTTATAAGCTATATTTAATGTCTCTGGGTTATAGCTATTTGTAAGATGGCAAATGGACAACTGAAATCATCCTAAGCAAGCCTAAGTTACAGAAGTAACTACAGCACATCTAAATTAAGAGAAAACACCATGAACACCATCCACATATTAATAAATGAAGGATTTGGTGAACTTTACTCTACTCATACTACCCTAGTCACAGATACTTCATGAACCTAGAATTAGTATGAGCAGGGCACAGCACACTATCACATTAAGGAAAAAGTCCGGCAACTCCCTCCATCATTTTTAAGTTTCAACATAAAACAAATTATCCCAATAAGTATCATACACACTTCTTGATGTAAGTATTTCTTGATGAAAATAGCCATCTCATTATCTTTTGTTATCAATTTTATTCAAATCACTATCTACCTGCATTCTCTTTTTTTTTGTGGGGGAGAGGGGTGAGTTTCAAGACAGGGTTTCTCTGTATAGCCCTGGCTGAACTAGAACTCACTTTGTAGACCAGGCTGGCCTCAAACTCAGAAAACCTCCTGCCTCTGCCTCCAAAGTGCTGGGATTAAAGGCATGCACCACCACACACTCTCTCTCTTTTTTAAGATATTTTCTTAATTTACATTTCAAATGCTATCCAAAAGTTCCTTATACCCTCCCCCTGCCCTGCTCCCCTACCAGTCCACTCCCACTTCTTGGCCCTGGTGTTCCCCTGTATTGGGGCATATAAAGTTTGCATGACCAAGGGGCCTCTCTTCCCAATGATGGCCAGCTAGGCCATCTTTTGCTACATATGCAGCTAGAGACACAAGCTCTGGCGGTTCTGGTTAGTTCATATTCTTGTTCCTCTTATAGGGTTATAGACCCCTTCAGCTACTTGGGTGCTTTCTCTAGCTTCTCCATTGGGGGCCCGGTGTTCCATCCAATAGATGACTGTGAGCATCCACTTCTGTATTTGCCAGGCACTGGCATAGCCTCATATCAGGGTCCCTTCAGCACACTCTCACTGCCATATGCAATTGTATCTGGGTTTGGTGGCTGCTTATGGGATGGATCCCGGGTTGTGGTAGTCTCTGGATAGTCCATCCTTTCATCTTAGCTCCAAACTTTGTCTCTGTAACTCCTTTCATGGGTATTTTGTTCCCTTTTCTAAGAAGGAATGAAGTATCCACACGTTCTTCCTTCTTGATTTTCTTGTGTTTTGCAAACTGTATCTTGGGTATTCTAAGATTCTGTGCTAATATCTACTTATCAGTGAGTGCATATCTAGTGACTTCTTTTGTGATTGGGTTACCTCACTAAGGATGATATCCTCTAGATACATCCATTTGCCCAAGAATTTCAAAAATTCATTGTTTTTAATAGTAGACTAGTACTCCATTGTATAAATGTACCAGATTTTCTGTATCCATTCCTATGTTGAGGGACATCTGGGTTCTTTTCAGCTTCTGGCTATTATAAATAAGGCTGCTATGAACACCATGGAGCATGTGTCCTTATAACAAGTTGGAATATCTTCAATGGTAGAATTCTTGCCTTCCACACATTATCTTTTAAAGACAGATTGGCCAAGACAACAAGCTTTATGATGTAGTTTTGCTTTTTTGAATTACCTTGATGTTTTCTTTAGACTTTATTTTTTTTTCATTTGAGAGCACTTCATTCTACCCTTTCATTTCTTCAAAACAACCCTGAGATTCCACCTCACACCAGTAAGAATGGCTAAGATCAAAAAATCAGGTGGCAGCATATGCTGGCGTGGATGTGGAGAAAGGGGAACACTCCTCCACTGTTGGTGGGACTGCAAGCTTGTTCAACTACTCTGAAAATCAGTCTGGCGGTTAG
>LR753448.1:43394-73637 GCA_902729485.2 Mus minutoides
ACATTTACACAATGGAGTACTACTCAGCTATTAGAAACAATGAATATATGAAATTCCTAGGCAAATGGATGGATCTGGAGGGTGTCATCCTGAGTGAGGTAACCCAATCACAAAAGAACTCACATAACATGTACTCACTGATATGTGGATACTAGCCCAGAAGCCTAGACTACCCAAGATACAATTTACTAAACACATTCATCTCAAGAAGAATGAAGTTCAAAATGTGGTCTCTTTGCCCCTTCCTAGAATTAAGAACAAAGCACACACTGAAGGAGTTACAGAGATCATGTGTGAAGCTGAATCAAAAGGATGGACCAACCAGTGACTGCAGCTGCCAGGGATCCTTCCCATAATCAGCCACCAAAATAAGCACTATAGCATATGCCAGCAAGTTAATGCTGAAAGGGACCTGATATAGCTGTCTCATGGGAGGCTATACCAGTGCCTGGCAAACACGGAAGTGGTTGCTCACAGTCAGCTATTAGATGGAACACAGGACTCCCAAGGAAGGAGCTAGAGAAAGTACCCAAGGAGCTGAAGGGGTCTTCAACCCTATAGGTGGAAGAATAACCTGAACTAACTAGTTCCCCCTGCGCTCATGTCTCTAGCTGCACATATGGAAGAAGATGGCCTAGTTGGCCATCATTGGGAGGAGAGGCCCCTTGGTCATACAGACTTTATATGCCCTAGTACAGGGGAACGCCAGGGCCATTATGTGGGAGGGGGTGGGTAGGGGAGCAGGGCGGGGATGCGGGAGGATAAGGGGAAATTTCTGGATAACATTTGAAATGTAAATGAAGAAAATATCTAATAAAGAGAAAAAAATGTTTACTCCTATTCAATATACTACTCGAAGTCCTAGCTAGAGCAATTAGACAACAAAAGGAGGCCAAAGGGATACAAATTGGAAAGGAAGAAGTCAAAATGTGATTTTCAGATGATAATATACCTCAGTGGCCCCAAAAATTCTAGCAGAGAACTCCTGAACCTGATAAACAACTTCAGCAAAGTGGCTGGATATAAAATTAACTCAAACAATTCAGCAGCTTTCCTCTACTCAAAGGATAAACAGGATGAGCAAGAAATAAGGGAAATAACAACTTTTACAATAGTCTCAAATAATATAAAATAACTTGGTGTGACTCTAACTAAGCAAGTTAAAGATCTATATGACAAAACTTCAAGTCTCTGAAGAAAGAAATTGAAGAAAATATCAGCAGATGGAAAGTTCTCCCATGCTTATGAATTGGCAGGATTAATATAATAAAAATGGCCATCTTGCTGAAAGCAATCTAAAGATTCAATGCAATCCCCATGAAAATTTCAAATCAATTCTTCAGAGAGGTAGAAAGAGCAATTTGCAAATTCATGTGGAATAACAAAAACAGGATAGCAAAATCTATTCTCAACAACAAAAGAATTTCTGTTGTAATCACCATCCCTGACCTCAAGTTGTACTACAGAGAAATCATGATGCTCTATAGTAACTGCATGGTATTGATACACTGACAGGCAGTTAGGTAAATGGAAAAGAACAGAAGACCCAGAAATGACCCCACACACACCTATGGTCTCATGATCTTTGACTAAGAAGCTAAAATCATCCTGTGGAAAAAAGACAGCATTTTCAACAAATGGTGCTGGTTCAATTGGCCATTAACATGTAGAAGAATGCAAATACATCCATTCTTATCTCCTTGTATAAAGCTCTGTCCAAGTGGATTAGGAACCTCCACATAAAACTAGATACACTGAAACTAATAGAAAATTGGGAGAAGATCCTCAAACATATGGGCACAGGGGGAAATTTCCTTAACAGAATAATGGGACCTGTTAAAATTTCAGTTTTTTGTAAGGCAAAGGACAGTGTCAACAGGACAAATTGGCAACAACCAGATTGGGAAAAAGGTGTTTACCAACCCTATATCCAACAGAGGGCTAATATCCAATATATACAAAAAATCTCAAGAAGTTAGGCTCCAGAGAACCAAAGAACCCAATTTTAAAAAATGGGGTATAAAAGAGTACACATGGAATGATCCATGGCTCCAGGCACATGTGTAGCTGTGGTCATCAATGGGAGGAGAGGCCCTTGGGCCTGTGAGGGCTTGATACCCTGGTATAGGGGAATGCCAAGACTAGCAAGTGGATGTAGGTGGGTTGGTGAGAAGGGGGAGGGGGAGGGGATGGGAAGTTTTCTGGGGGAACCAGGAAAGGCGATAATATTTGAAATTCAAATAAAGAAAATATCTAATAAAAATGGGGTACAGAGATAAATAAGGAATTCTCAATTGAGGAATACTGAATGGCTGAAAAGCACCTAAAGAAATGTTCAACATCCTTAGTCATCAGGGAAATGCAAATCAAAACAACTTTGAGATTCCACCTCATACCAGTCAGAATGGCTAAGATAAAAAATTCAGGTATCAGCAGATGTTGGAGAGGATGTGGAGAAAGAGGAACGAGATGAAGAGATGAATATCTTCTTCTTACAAGAAGAAGATATTAGGAGTAATAATTGGGGAGTGTCAGCTGGCCATACTTTAGAGAAGGACACCTATCCAAAGTGTATTGAGATAAAACAGACTAAATTCTATGGGGAAAACAGAAAAACTGGGCAGGATGCAGAGAATGAGAGAATTGGAACAAATTCAGGAAAATTTCAAGTTGGTATTGCCTTACCTAGATCTATCATTCTTAGTAATTTTGTCATTATATTCTATAGAGTTTAGAATTTATTAATTGATCTCTAATCATAAACCCTACAAAAGAAAAAATATATTTTAACTTATGCCTTTGCCCAGATTCTCTACCTGTTTTATCTTTACCTATATCACTAAAATATGAAATAGTCATCATTAAATTTGGTACCTTTTCTCCCTATTGTACATAAAATTAGTGTTTTAATGTTGCTGGGTAAAAGATAGTAACTATATATATACTACCATTTACACCCAGAGCACAACCATTTCGGGGCATGATGATCCTTATTTTTGTACAAGGATTTGTTCTTCATGTGTTTATAGGACTGAAACAAATCAAGACTACAGCCTGGTATTTAGTGCTGATTTCATGTATCTTTACCCTTCACCATACTTTCAACTGAAATTATAACATAAATAAACATAAAATAACATACATCACTAGCTTTCATCCTGTTCTACTTAGGAAATTCTCTATCTATCAAAATCCTCCATCAAAGCACATCTACTCATTTTTTTTCTTTTAATGAATACTCATCTCTGTAACTATTTGCTTTTTGTCTACTTTACTATATTTATTAAGTTTAGCTTATTTACTTTTGTTATTTACCTTTGTTTTCTAACCTGTACATATTACAATAAACAATTCTGTAGTGAATACACCCTGAGTTACATTGATGTCAATACAGTTACATGCATCCTGCTATCAAAAAGGTTTCTCTCTCACATGATTGAAGTTTTAACTAAATTATATCACCACAAACATTGTATGAGTGCGATTTACTTAAGACAAAGAAGTCCTGATAAGCTCTAAGTCACCTATGCAGCATCAACATTAGTTAACTGTTTTGTACTGCCCCAAAATGCCCCATGATATCCTAGAGACTTTGCCATATTCCCAGAAAAGAATTGGACTGTGCTCAGGGTCCCTAATGGAGGAGTTAGAGAAAGGACTGAAGGAGCTGAAGGGGTTTGCAACCTATAGGAAGAACAACAGTATCAACCAATCAGAACCCCAGACCTGCTACGAACTAAACTACCAACCTAAGAGTATACATGGAGAGACCCATGGCTCCATCTGCATATGTAGCAGAGGATAGCCTTGCTGGGAATCAATGGAAGGAGAGGGCTTTGGTCCTGTGAAGGCTTGATGCCCCAAATGTAGGGGAATGCCAGGAAGGAAAGGTGGGATACATAGGTGGGTGAGGGAACACCCTCACAGAAGCAGAGGGAAGTTACATGAGACAAAGGGAAATCAGTATATGGGATAATATTTGAAATGTAAATAGAGAAAATATCTAATAAAAGATATAAAAAAAAGGAATACCTACATCCTCCTGACATTTATTCTAAAGACAATAAGAATAATCATCCCAATGTTTCTAAACACTTGTATTCCTTAACAAATTTTACTTGCATTCTTCTTATTTGAATGATTATACAGCATAAAGGGGAAATGCCATACTTCCATGTATTTAATGTTTTTCTTTGATATCATACTGATTTTTATTTTAAAAACATACTGCTGTGATAACTTGGAGGATGTCTGATTTATAAGTGCCTGCAAAGACATTTGTGAGATCTGAGAACACATGTAGTGGGTACTTGTAGTTTTACTACCATTACCGTTCATTTCTCACCACATTTTATTTTTGAGCATTACTATCCACAGAGATGATATAAAAATGTAGTAATAAATAACCTACAATTAATTGTTCAATAAGAGAATACAATTCATGTGGAATATATAAGTCCTTTCCCAAGCCAAAGTTTTCAAAATATCAACTACAGTGTTCTTTGCCTAACATCTTTCCTTCACTTTCCTAGTCTGTATTAATCTTAATAAAGGTTTGAATCTATGGTATAAGTTCTCTCTCATTCACTTTCTTTTTTCCTGTAGCAAGATCGTCATCTTCATGATCATGTTCTCTTTAATTCTCATGAGCTTCAAAAATGGGCATCTTAAGTAAGAATGTATCCTAGAAACATCAAATGTACACATTTAACCAGAGAAACCAATTCAGGGGAAACTTCAAGTGTACTGAAACTACCACACAGAAATCACAAAAACTGTAGAAATGTAATATGAATTGTTCACAAACAAGTTTGAGACACGTGGTGTTTAAAAGATTGGTCACAGTCTAGATAAAATACAGATAAGTAACTGCTTGAGAATTTTCTAAAATATCATTTTTCATCAAACTCTCCAGATTTTATAACATGAGAAATAAAGAAAAATACTATTACCATGAGCTGATTCAATCATAATGCATGCAAAAATAACAAATTCATTTTCATTTACCATATATTTTACCAAAGAAGATCCTCTCAATTGTATTCTTTTCAGCTAAATAATAGTCAGTACTAAGAGAACATGTTTGTTACAATTATTGATATTACAATATAATAGGCCAAACAATTTTACCTTCATATACTTGTAATCTGATGGATCCATGTTGAGAATTATCCATGAAAGTCACCTTAAGAGTGCCTGATAAACTGGGCATTGGTGGCACACATTTATGCCCAGCACTCTGGAGACAGAGGGAGGCAGATCTCTGTGAACATGAGACCAGCTATGTCTCCAAAGTGAGTCCCAGGCCAGCCAGAGCTACCATAAGAAATTCTGTATCAAAACCAAACCAAACCAAACCAAAAATCTATAAATGGTGCTTGATAAAAATAAATGTTTGGCAGGACAGGACTGGTATTAAGGAACATATCCACTATTCAGATGTTACCTATATATGGTAACAATATATAGATAATTTTTGCATCTTTATATACAGAGAGAGAGAAACAAGTTCAATTCAGTTGGCTGTCTGACTAAAGTAGAGTACTGCACATAGACTCTGCTGACTCTAATATCTCCTGCAGGTCTTGAGAATAGCATAATACACAAATTCCCAATTTATTTTTCCAGGAGTTCTGGTGAGTGCCAAATATAATGACATTCACATAGAATTTACAACTCTGTGCCCTGAGCTACATACTGTTGACCTGGATTATTTTTCAGAACCTACAGGATAAAAATGTGCTTAAGCTGTTCTTTCTTCTATTCCAATGAACATTAATCTTTTCTGATGTTCAAAAGCATTTTAGTTGACATGAAAATTATACATAAGGAATTCATAACCATGGAAACAAAGGCCTACATACGACCAGAGAAAACCTCTCCAAGATCTAGAGCTGGAAATATGGCACATTCAGATGTTAAATGAAATGAGTTAAGCATGTCTTTACACTCTACAGAGAAGGTGGTTCAGTCATCCATCACAAAAGTTGATAGGGTGCTCCACATAACCTTCATGGGTGAGGAGTGCTAGTTATCCACAACATGACTCAGACAAAACCATGTGTTCTCTCTCATATATCAGTTCTTGCATGAAATTAAAATGTGTGTGTGTTTGTGTGAGAGAGATTTAGTTGATTAGGACTGAAGAAACTAAAAATGAGAACAAGGTAAATATAAGTGATGAGGAAAGTTATGCTGTACAAAAGGACACATAGGATACGAAAGACATAGGGGAGGTCAGGAAACAGAATCAGGGCTAGCAGAGGGTGGGCTAATTTGAAGTCTAAACACAGCCTACTTAAACAGAATCTGAAAATAGAACTGATAGAAAAGTCTCAAAAATAATTGAAAAAGTATATTACAGTTATTTCTAATATTTACTTAACATTTTAAGTTACCTAAAATATAAATATCAAACTGAGATCATCTCAAGCTTGTGAAGTGTTTCTACATCTATACACCCTAGCAATCTAGATACTGAAAATTTGCGGAACACCCTTTAATGAGTGAGCCTTAATGTACTTAAAATGACACCTTACAATGCCAGCCGTTTGTCTGAAGAGCACCACACACCCCATATTTTGTACGGAACTGATGTAGATGTAGCATTTTTATCCCTCTCAAATTTGGTTATTATTACAATAAAAAGGGTGTTTGCACTCTGACCTAATTCCTTCTTGTATCCTATAGGATAACTAATTCCATTACCAGGAATCTCTCAGTGTAAATCCTATTAAGTGTTTACTTTATTGGTAGTTGAACTGGTCATGAAAATAACTTTGTACTCTCTTTTCTTTTGTACCAAAACTCTTAAACTAACCTGTTGAACTCTTTTCTAACTTATAGTATTACAATTAAGGATTCTCGTCATCAGCATTTTCAACAAATGGTGCTGGCACAACTGGCGGTTATCATGTAGAAGAATGGGAATTGATCTATTCTTGTCTTCTTGTACTAAGGTCAAGTCTAAATGGTTTAAGGAACTCCACATAAAACCAGAGACACTGAAACTTATAGAGGAGAAAGTGGGGAAAAGCCTCAAGATATGGGCACTGGGGAAAAATTCCTGAATAGAACAGCAATGGCTTGTGCTGTAAGATCAAAAATTGAAAAATGGGATCTCATAAAGTTGCAAAGCTTCTGTAAGGCAGAAGATACTGTCAATAAGACAAAAAGGCCACCAACACATTGGGAAATGATCTTCACCAATCCTAAATCAGATAGGGGACTAATATCCAATATATACAAAGAACTCAGGAAGGTGGACACTAGAAAATCAAATAACCCATTAAAAAAATGGGGCACTGAGCTATAGAAAGAATTCTCAACTGAGGAATATCGAATGGCTGAGAAACACCTGAAAAAAATGTTCAATATCATTAATCATCAGGGAAATGCAAATCAAAACAACTCTGAGATTCCACCTCACACCAGTCAGAATGGCTAAGATCAAAAATTCAGGTGACAGATGTTGTCGAGTATGTGGAGAAAGAGGAACACCACTCCAATGTTGGTAGTAATGCAAGCTTACACAGCCACTCTGGTCTGGTGGTTCCTCAAAAAATTGGAAAAAGTACTACTGGAGGGTCCAGCAACACCATCCTGGGCATATATCCAGAAGATATTCCAACTTGTAATAAGTACACATGCTCCACGGTGTTCATAGCAGCCTTATTTATAATAGCCAGAAGCTTAAAAGAATCTAGATGTCCCTCAACATAGGAATGGATAGAGAAAATGTGGTACATTTACACAATGGAGTACTACTCAGCTATTAAAAATAATGAATTTATGAAATTCCTAGGCAAAGGGATGGATCTGGAGGGTCCATCTAGAAGGATAAGGTTTAAGTTTAAGGCTTGTTTAGCTAAAAACAGTATCATCCTGAGTGAGGTAACCCAATCACAAAAGAACTCACATAACATGTACTCACTGATAAGTGGATATTAGCCCAGAAACTTAGAATACCCAAAATACAATTTGCAAAACACATGAAACTCAAGAAAAACAAAGACCAAAGTGTGGACAGTTTGCCCCTTCTGAGAATTAGGAACAAAACACACATGGAAGGAGTTACAGAGAACAAATGTGGAGCTGAGACAAAAGGATGGACCAACCAGTGACTGCTGCAGCAGGGGATCCATCCCATAATCAGCTACCAAACGCAGACAATATTGCATACTGCCAGCAACATTTTGCTGAAAGGGCCCTGATATAGCTGTCTCCTGTGAGGCTATGCCAGTGCCAGCAAACAGAAGTGGATGCTCACAGCCAGCAATTGGATGGAACACAGGGTTCCCGATGGAGGAGCTAGAGAAAGTACCCAAGGAGCTGAAGGGGTCTAAACCCTTTAGGTGGAACATCAATATGAACTAACCAGTACCCCCATAGCTCGTGTCTCTAGCTGCGTATGTAGCAGAAGATGGCCTAGTTGGCCATCATTGGGAAGAGAGGCCCCTTGGTCTTACAAACTTTATATGCCCCAATACAGGGGAACATCAGGGCGAAGAAGTGGGAGTGGGTGGGTAGGGGAGCAGGCCAGGGGTTGTGTATAGGGGACTTTTGGGATAGCCATTTGACATGTAAATGGAGAAAATAATAAAAAATTGAAAAAATGTATTTATATTTCAAACTGTTAAAATAAAAAAGAATCCTTGGCTATCTGGGCAGTGGTGGCACATGCCTTTAATCCCAGTACTTTGGAGGCAGAAACAGGTGGATTTCTGATTTCAAGGCCAGCCTCATCTACAGAGTTGCAGGACAGCCAGTGCTATACAAAGAAACATGGTCTCAAAAAAAAAAAAAAAAAAAAAAAAAAAAAAAAAAAAAAAAAAAAAAAAAAAAAAAAAAAAAAAAAAAAAAAAAAAAAAAAAAAAAAAAAAAAAAAAAAAAAAAAAAAAAAAAAAAAAAAAAAAAAAAAAAAAAAAAAAAAAAAAAAAAAAAAAAAAAAAAAAAAAAAAACCAGCCAAACAAACAAACAAACAAACAAAAAAACCCTAACAAACAAAAAAAGAATTCTTGGCTAGTCTGATCTATACAGGAAGACTTTAGCATAAAAAAGAAAAATAAATTTGGGAATGGTGGTTCCCCAACACCATCATAATATATACCTTAGAAGGTAGATGTAGAAGGATAAGGTTTAAGTTTAAGGCTTGTTTAGCTAAAAATCTTTTTAAAAAGCAGAAGCAGTATATAAGACTTTTTGTTTGTTTCTTCATCTCTTTTATGTACTCTTGTATTTGTTCTTATCTTTAGGATAAAATTAAGTTGCTATAAATTTTAAAAAATGGCTCTTTACACATAAACATATGTCTTTACACATAAGCATATGTCTTTTTTTTTGTCTTTTTTTTTTCTCTTCAAGACAGGGTTTCTCTGTGTAGCCCTGGCTGTCCTGGAACTCACTTTGCAGACCAGGCTGGCCTCGAACTCAGAAATTTACTTGCCTCTGTCTCCAAAGTGCTGGGATTAAAGGCGTGTGCCACCACCAGGCACACATAAAAATATGTAAAGTATATGATAATCAAACAGCAAAATTCTACAATACGCACTCCAAAAATTATTCCAGGAATTTAAAAACACAACTAGAGCAAATTACCGAAACACTAAGTAGATGATATAAAATAGAAAAGACTGGACTCTAGGCCGAAGGGATAAACATCCCTAGGAAGTGAATTAGTTATGGATGGATAAGAAAGGGATGTGGGGGACTGAAATAGGAGGATCAGGTGGGGAGGGAAAGGAAACAAGTATACAAGGAACAAAATACAAGATGGGACAACTAAAAGTGAGGGCTATGTTAGTGGTTACTTGAACACATATAAAAAGAGCTTCCTAAAAAATATACATATATGAAGATGATCTAAATGAAATTTCCAAATAACATGAAGATATAGCAACAATTGGACATCCATATGGACCCCCAAACAAGCCAGCCTACAGGTTACTCTCCACAATCTGATGGCAAGGACCTGTTGCTAAGGACAATCTCATTGAGCACACAGAGAAGTCACACTGGTGTCAACCTAGAGCCTTTATCCTACTGGCTAGTGTTCTTGGTAAGGGGAGGCACACTGCACACTACCAAACAAACAAACAAACAAAAAAAAAAAAACAAAGAACAAACCAACTACAAATCCTTTGATCTACAAGAGTGACCTCCCTTCAAAATATATTTGTGAAAAATATATTTGTACAAAGTTTGTGTTAATAACCTACCAAGATCTTATCTGACTTAAGGCTTACTCAATAAGATGAAAACCATAACAGGCATTGCTTGTGTGACTAAGGAACTGAGTCTAGCTAGTTTAGGGATCTAGAAACAAACAACAACAACAAAAAAAACAAATATTTCTGTTCTACTAAAGGAACATAGCAATAAAGTGACTCCTAATAACACTCTGCTATATTATAGATTAGTAGCTTTCCTAGACATCATCTGAAAATCTTCTTCCTGTAACAAATGGTAACACACATAAAGATCCAAGACTACTATAATAAGACAGTAAGAGACCTTGGATAACTCAGCCCAAATTGGGATGTCTCTATAAAATCCCTCCCTCTTGAGGCTCAATAAAATCTATGGAAAAGCCCGGCATGGTGGCGCACACCTTTAATCCCAGCACTTGGGAGGCAGAGGCAGGTGGATTTCTGAGTTCGAGGCCAGCCTGGTCTACAGAGTGAGTTCCAGGACAGCCAGGGCTATACAGAGAAGCCCTGTCTCGAAAAGCAAAACAAAAAATAAAATAAAATAAAATAAAAAGAAACAACCAAGCAAAAATCTATGGAAAAGTAGGCAGCCAATGCGGATGGAAGATATCAAGAAAACAATACCCTTTAAACACAACAGGATCAACATATGAACCAGTCTGTAGTAGATGAGTTTCTAGAGCTGAAAACAGACGTGAACTCATGTCTATATCCTAAACACAGAAGCTATCTCTAACTGACAACTACTTGCAAAATGAAAATGAAAAAAATTTATCAAAGGACTCTCTCACTGAGAAAACAAACTACTTTAGGCCCCATGCCAAACAGTAAATGCCAACAGAAAATGAACTCAATAGCATCTTTGTAGGTTCTGTGACTCATAGTGTTTTATCAGGGCATTTTTTTTTAACTTTACAGGTCAATTCCATATATATTATGGCATTCCTGAGTATGTGAATGATTAGGTCTGCATCTTTAGCAGGGCGAGGTGGCACATGCATTTAATCCCAGTACTCGGGAGGCAGAGGCAGGTGGATTTCAGAGTTTGAGGCCAGCCTGGTCTACAAAGTGAGTTTCAGGACAGCCAGAGCTATACAGAGAAACCCTGTCTTGAAAAACAAAACAAAACAAAACATAACACCTAAATAGGCTCTATAGCTATTGTTTATTTGACCTAAGCAAGTTTCTGTCACATGCTATCAAGATTGAGTAGTGAAGAAAGAAAGAAAGAAAGAAAGAAAGAAAGAAAGAAAGAAAGAAAGAAAGAAAGAAAGAAAGTCTAATAACATTCCCAAGATAGAATTTCCAAAACACAAGCAAATCAAGAAAGACCAACGCGTGGATCCTTCATTCCTTCCTAGAATAGGGAATAAAATACACATAGAAGGATGTGTAGAGACAAAGTTTGGAGATGAAAGGATGGACCATCCAGAGTATGCCCCACCCGGGTGGTCCATCACATAATTAGCCACCAAATGCAGACACTACTGCATACACCAGCAGGATAATGCTGAAAGGACCCTGATTTAGCTGTCTCCTGTGAGGCTTTGACAGTCCCTGACAAATACAGAAGTGGATGCTCACAGTCATCTCTAGGACAGAACACAGGGTCCCCAATGTAGGAGCTAGAGAGAGTACCCAAGAGCTGTAGGGGTCTGCAACCCTATAGATGGAACAATATGAACTAATCAGAAACCCCAGAGCTCATGTCTCTAGCTGCGTATGTATTAGAAGATGGCCTAGTTGGCCATTATTGGGGAAGAAACGCCCTTGGTCTAGTAATGTTTATATGCCCCAGTACAGGGGAATGCCAGGGCCAAGTAGTGGGAGTGGGTGGGTAGGAGAGCAAGGCGGGGTAAGGTTATAGGGGACCTATAGGATAGCACTTGAAATGTAAATGAAGAAAATATCTAATAAAAAATGTGGAAAAAAAGTCTAGTAACAAAAATGACTTTGCTTCCATTTGTTCTAGAGCTTGCAGATGTGCTGCCAAGCTATTGGTGTAAGCTCTCTCCATTTTCTTTTTGTAGGAACTCAGAGCTATGAATTTACCTCTCAGGAATGCATATATCCAGAAGAGTTTCCATCTGGTTATAAGGACACATGTTCCACTATGTTCATAGCAGCCTTATTCATAATAGCCAGAAGCTGGAAAGAACCCAGATGTCCCTCAACAGAGGAATGGATACAAAAAATTTGGTACATTTACACAATGGAGTACTACTCAGCTATTAGAAACAATGAATATATGAAATTCNATGGCCTAGTTGGCCATCATTGGGAGGAGAGGCCCCTTGGTCATACAGACTCTATATGCCCCAGAACAGGGGAATGCCAGGGCCATTACGTGGGAGGGGGTGGGTAGGGGAGCAGGGCGGGGACACGGGAGGGTAAGGGAAAATTTCTGGATAACATGTGAAATGTAAATGAAGAAAATATCTAATAAACAGAAAAAAAATTAGCAAAAATGAACAAAACACTTAAATTTAAGTAATGAAACTGTGAAAATACTAAAAGGAAACATGAATTTCTTCAGAACACATGAAAAGGTGATGATTTGTGTTTCGAGAAAACAGTCAAAACTATTTGATTTTTCACCACCTTTGTATATTTATGTCCCTCCCTAAACACTAAAGTGTCATTTCCCTATTATTTATATGCTAAAATTAATATATATTATATAGTCTATATATTCTATATCACATAAAATATAATTCATACATATGGATGAATGTGACTATGAATATGTGTAAATATATATACACACTTAAGCCACTTCCCAAAATAATATATTTACATATTATTTAAACTGCATTGTATATTATGGGCAGAAAATCCTAAGTTTAAATGAAATGTTAAAAACTCTTCCATCACATCAACCACATCCTTCTCAACAAGTTTAGTCCAAATATGTATTAAAAGCTAAAAGATATCCAAAATCCCATGAAGAGGAAATATAATATTTTAAAGTTCACATCTGTTTAGTAAAAGTCAAAGCACACGAATTCTCAACCTGCTCTATCCATATGTGTAGCCTATCTCTCACTTATTTAATACTGAACATTCATATAAAATCTCATCTATAATACAAATCTTGACTTGAGTATGTTAAACTATTTCCTTTCTTCTTCAAATTAAAAATTATAATTTATACAGAGAACAAATATGCTTATTTTCTTAACTGTATGTATCTATGGAATTTTGAGGGTGAACAAATGAAAAACACTCCTTATATTGGAGAGGTTCTCCCACTAAATATGTCACTATCCATATGGTATTTAACTTACAAGCAGAAAGAAATATAACTTACAAGATGCTAATTGTCATGAAGCAGAAATTCATTAATATATCTTTAGTACTTTGTCTTGTGTTATAAGTTATTCATAAGCAACAGATAACCCCAGAAACAACAGCAAACAGAATTTATACTTCCAAATGTTTACTTACACAATGGCAGTACACCTCGGCCTCTTATGTAGATTTACTCATACTCACAACTAACCAGTATCCTTGTAAATATTCCATAGTCACACAGAGGAGCCAGAAGAATGATCAAGAAAGACATGAAAATATGTTAACATCCTGAATGCAAAAATGCAAACAGGAAAGAAATTACCAAAAATACCTTTTCTATACAGAAGCTACAAAGGGGTTTTCAGTAATCTTTTATATTACCTACAATTATTTACATGACCTTTAATTACCATTGGTAAAATGTTTTTCTTAAGCTCAAATGACCTCAAAGATCATGTTTCCATTGATGAAGGAGTTAAGCTAGAAGCAGTTAGAAATAAACTTCACTACATTCACGGTGGCAGAGTTCTCAGACATGGTCCTTTTGTAACTCAATGATTTTGATGATGCGGGATGAGAAATTCTTTAACTCAGTCATGCAAAAAAGTGGAGATACTATTATATTACTTGAAATTAAAACTGATAGGCAATGTTAACAGCAAACAATTACACAACATTAACTATGCTGTCCAACTACTTAGCAGCAACCATTAATAAATATGGTCTATTTCTAAACTGAAAAGAACTTTAAAGAATTGAGGCAATCATATACTTTTCAAATATCCATCATAATATTCTGAAACATCATGGATCCTAGAGAACGACCTACTACAAATATTCTGCTACACAGTAATAATATTAAAGCGACTCCCAAGGTCTTACTACTAAGAGTTGTACATCTCTTGCCTCTCAAGGAAGCTACTTCTTGCAGTGGATAAGAATAACATGGAGATCCCCTACTTACTAATGTGCAGACAGTAATATACTGCAGAGCACTTAGCTCTTATTTAAACTGCATTGTATATTATGGGCAGAAAATTGTAAGTTTAAATGATTAATATGTATCATACCCCTACTGCAAAGATTCAAGGATCATTGTATAGGTAAAGCAAATTGGAACTTAACTAAAAGCTTCCTGTTACGAGTTTTCAAGAAGGTGCTATACAATCTTCTGGGGTAGATTTAAGTTATCAATCTAAAATTTAAATTTCATGACCTAAAATATCAACCTGTTGTAAATAAGCAATAACAAACAACATAGTAAAATTTCATTCTGCATAATAAAACAAAACATCATATACAGGGAGTGATAACTGAACATATCCTTATATTATTATTAAGATAATGACTTGAATACTAAGATTTATACCATTGTCAAAATAACAATAAGAAGCATATTTTGAAAAATAAATTCCATACTTAGCCGATTAAGGCAGCTGCAAAATTCAGATTATTTTTTATCCTTGACACAACTCTATACAAAACAAAAATTCTATATACAAGATTTTATAAAATGAGAATCTTTAAAACATAAACATTACTAGTTTTTCTGCAGATTTAATTTATTCCAAATTGTTAATGTCATGCTTCTGCCTGGGAAATGTTCCTTTGTAGTATTGGCCCCTGTAAGGTGTCAGAGTTTACCCAGAGTCTTTAAATTTTGGCACTGAAAATAGTTTTCAGATGCCTGAGGCCTTCTCTAGACAGGAACTTAGAAGGTTTACCATACTGATGTACGGTGTACATATGTTTCGCTTTGTTCCTCTGATGTTTGAGTAGTTTGACTCAGTTGTGCAGTTATTGCATGCCCAAGTGACTGAACCCCAATAAAACCTTGGGCAACTATGCTCAAGTTGGTCTCTCTTACCATTAACATTTTTGTAGATACTGTCACACACATTCGAAGAATTTGATACATTCTAAGTAATTCCACAGGAAGAGAACATGGAAATTTAAGTTTGTTTCTACGAAAACTCACCTTATGCTTCTTGTCCCTCTATAGTTTTGAATTCTGTATCTTTTCCCTGCAATGGAGTACAACAATGGGCACAACAGCTTCCGAGTACCTTTAATGAAGTAGTCAGCCTAAGAATGCTCTTAATGAAACTGAAAGAAAAATATTTATAATTACTAAATATCAACTAAAAATGACAATAGTAATTTCTAGCTGAAAACCACTTTCCTACAGATGAAGATATATGTCATGATTGGAAAATACGCTCAGCACATGCAATGACACATGACTAATGTTTCACGCTGAAAATAAGATACTTTCCAATCAAGAAGTTGCTTACGAAATAACTAATCAGAAGGGCAATTGTTATTTTACTTTTATATTCCAAATTTCATAGATGTGAGACTTTAGGAATACATTGAAACACTAGACAAGGAAATATGAGGCAAAACTTAAACTAAGTTTTCTTTAAAAAACGAACTGTGATTTATTTATTTACTTATTTTTACCTTGTTAAAACACGTCTTTTTTTCCTTAATTAGATAATTTCTTCATTTACATTTTAAGTGTTATCCCAAAAGTCCCCCTATATCCTCCCCCCGCCCTGCTCCCCTACCCTCCCACTCCCATATTTGGCCCTGGCATTCCCCTGTACTGGAGCATATAAACATTGCTAGACCAGGGGCCTTTCTTCCCCAATAATGGCCAACTAGGCCATCTTCTAATACATATGCAGCTAGAGTCATGAGCTCTGGTGGTTCTGATTAGTTCATATTGTTGTTCCATCTATAGGGTTACAGACCCCTACAGCTCTTGGGTACTCTCTCTAGTTCCTACATTGGGGACCCTGTGTTCTGACCTATAGATGGTTGTGAGCATCCACTTCTGTATTTGTCAGGGACTGTCAAAGCCTGCCAGGAGACGCTATATCAGTGTCCTCACAGCAATATCCTGCTGGTGTATGCAGTAGTGTCTGCATTTGGTGGCTGATTATGTGATGGACCAACCAGGTGGTGCACTCTCTGAATGATCCATCCTTTCGTTTAGCTCCAAACTTTGTCTCTGCACCTCCTTCCATGCATATTTTAATCCCTATTATAGGGAGGAATGAAGTATCCACACATTGGTCTTTCTTGATTTTCTTGTATTTTGGAAATTGTACCTTGGGTATTCTAGGTTTTTGGGCTACTTGATATTAAGTTCTCAATTACAGCAAGACAGGCTGGTACACAACTGCAATTCCAATACTCAGTATGCTAAGGAAGAAGCATCACAAGCGCAGGAAGCTCCTCACTTACTCAGTGACTGAAAAAAGGCCAGCCTATGCTACATACCAAGCTTCTGACTCAAAACATACAAAATTTTATAGTATATATCTTCAATAAATCATAGTATCCACTGATTGGACCTACATAATTGTAACCCCAATAAGTAATTTTGCTGTTCCATGATTTCTCTTTAATTTCAGCAGTAACTGCTATTTGTAAGTAGCAAAAGTATGAGAATCCTAGAATAAACAACTTTTACCCCAATAAGGAATTGCTTTCTAAATGTTTCATCTATAATTTCATTAGAACTTTCTATATTCACAGGTATCAGACATAAGACAATCCTGTAACAACAATAAAAAGGGCTGTATCACTTTAACAGTTAAAAAAAAAAAAAAGAAACAAGTGAAAATTTTTTTAGAGATTGATTTAATACAATAACAAAACATTTGGCAATATCAGTGACCCAAAATAACTACACATGGGGAAGCTATATAGATGATAGTAAAATGAAAATGGATTGAATATAATGTGCTCTGGATTTAGTGTTTCCCATAAGGATCCCTGACCTTCCAGAGCTTGAAGGGTTAAGATGTGTAGAAACTTATTCAGACTACACTGTTTTAAAAGTGTGCCTTTGAGAAGTGACAGAGATTGAATAAGGCCATCATGGAAAAATAGCACAAAACTAAAAATTAATGGCATTTTTAGATGGAAAGAGTCTAAAAGAAAAACACGTTCCCTGGCCTTGCCACATGAGGCACTGTGCCTCTTTTGGGATCTGCTAGCAAGAAAATTATCACCATATATGGGTCTAAAAAACCCCATAAATGAAAGTCTAGCTTTTTTTGTTCTTTTCCATCAGGTTTAATGCATATAAATATAGGCTGGGTGGTGGTGCATGACTTTAATCACAGCACTTGGGAACCAGAGCCAGGCAGATTTTCATGAGTTCAAGGTCATCCTGGTCTATATAATTTGTTCGAGGATAGCAAGAGATACACAAGGAGAAATCTTGTCTCGAAAACAAGAAGAGGTGGGTAAATCCATTCTTGGAGATTAAGGTTTATTGGTTTCTTTTAAAAACAATGTTATAGCCCCTCCATCTTTCCTCTGAGCCCAGTGGACGCAGCTAGGGCCTGTCCTGCACTTCACACACCCCAGGACTTTAAGATCCATTGCATCCCGGTTATGCGTGAGTGCAGTGCAGAGGTGGTGTTGGGAGCAGTGGGTCAGCAGTTACCCCCAGGGGCAGGATCCTAGAACTCCGCCCCACCGGAGGCTGGGCCTCTCCCAGCCAGAGCACCCTCCACCCCACCATTTTCCTCTGAGCCCAGCAACTCCAGGACTTTAAGATCACATCAGGAGCTCAAGGCTCAGGCCTCAGGTGCTGTGCACTCTCTTAGGCTCCTCCAGGACCCTCCAAGCTATCTGGGGACCTCAAGTGAGCAGGGGCACAAAGCCTCTGTTCTAGCCCAATCTCGTGGAACCTAAGATACCAGCAGTAAGATTGATAGTGGCCCAGGGCAGAACAGCCCCTCCCTTCCAGTCTGGTCCAGCCCACCCAGCACCAGCTCTGGTCTCGGCCACAGGTGCTGTGCACTCACCTAGGCTCTTTCAGGACTCCCCAAGCTAGCTTGGGACCTGAGGTGAGCAGGGGAACACAGCCTCTGTTCAGGCCCAATCTCGTGGAACTTGAGACATCAGCCAGGAGATTGATAAAGGCCCGGGGCAGAACAGCTGGTCCTTTCAGGTCTGCACCAACGCCAGGTCTCCTCTGGCAGAGATGGCAGGAGGCAAGCGCAAGAACAGAAGCAACAGAATCCAAGGGTACTTGGCATCACCAGACCCAAACTCACCCACCACATCAAGTCCTAGATACAACAGCACACCAGAAAAGCAGGACATGGATATAAAATCACTGGTCATGATGATGATGGAGGACTATAAGAAGGAAACACAGGAAAACAAAGATAAANATATCGAATAAAATAGACTTTCAACCCAAAATTATCAAAAGAGACAAAGAGGGGCACTTCATACTCATCAAAGGCAAAATCTTCCAAGAGGAACTTTCAATTCTGAATATCTATGCTCCAAATGCAAGGGCAGTCACTTTCATTAAAGAAACTTTAGTAAAGCTTAAAACACACATTGCACCTCACACAATAATAGTGGAAGACTTCAACACACCACTCTCACCAATGGACAGATCCTGGAAACAGAAATTAAACAGAGACTCAGTGGAACTAACGGAAACTATGAAACAAATGGATTTAACAGATATCTACAGAATATTTCATCCTAAAACAAAAGGATACACCTTTTTCTCAGCACCTCATGGCACCTTCTCCAAAATTGATCACATAATTGGCCACAAAACAGCCCTCAACAGTGGCCATCAGTGGGAAGAGAGGCCCCTTGTTTATGCAGACTTTATAAGCCCCAATACAGGGGAACACCGGGGCCTGGGGGTGGGAGCGGATGGGTAGGGGAGCAGGGCCGGGAGTGGGGAGGTTATAGGGAACTTTCTGGATAACACTTGAAATGTAAATGAAGAAAATATCTAATAAAAGTTGAAAAAAAACCAATGTTATATAAAAATATTATGAAATCAAAAGAATCTGCTTTCTAAGGAAGAGAAGCACAAAAAGGAATGAGTCCCCACACACATTGCAAATGCTATTTGCTTGTATAACACAAATGTTGAAGGTATCAAATAAGAATAAAAAGCTAAATGCCATTCTCAAAGTCACTCTAAAAAAAAAAACAAATTAGACGAGGCTTCCTAAACAGGCAAGTCATAATGAAACAGAGGGCTCAGTCCTCTGTGAGATGGGAGTCCTTCAAGAGGTTATATAGGAATTTTCAGAAAATAACCTACCTGGCTATGGATATAGCTGAATTGCTAAATGTTTGATCTCCAGCACCACAGAAAAAACACTCAAATAACAACAGCAGTGAGTCTGTTTAATGATACATTTTTTCCAATGGCCAGGAGTTTCATCTTTTGAATATTAAAGTGAAGAAAGCAATCTTGGGGGGAGGGAAGGGACCTGGGTGGGAACGTGGATGGGCAGGGTGGGGAGAGGGGAACATGATCTGCTATTCAGTGGGAAAAAAGACTGAAGCCCTGAGGGCCAGCAACCTACTGTATGGGGAACCTCCAGAATGTATCAGACACCTGGGAGATGAGAAACTCTCATTATCTCAAAAGGAGGGACCTTAAATGAATGCCCTACAGTGGAGAGATGGATCTTAAGACAGGACATCAAGTGAGGGATGGGGGTGCAGCAGTCTCAATTAATCTGGACCCCTAAGATCTCTCAAACACTGGACCACCAAACAGACAGCATACACCAGCTGATATGAGGCCCCCAACACATATATAGCAGAGGACTGCTGAGTCTGGGTACAATCAGAGAAGATGCTCCCAACCCTCAAGAGACTGGAGCACCAGGGAGTTTATAGGTCTGGTGGGGTGGGGGGGGTGGGAGATGGGGACACTCTCTTGGAAACAGGGGCTGGGGAGGAGGTATGGAATGGGTAACAGTCAGAGAATGGACCAGGAGTAGGATAAAATCTGGAGTGTCAAGATATATATATATATATATATATATATATATATATATATATATATATATATATATATATATATATATATATATATATATATACACACATATATATATACACACATATATATATATATATATATATATATATATATATACATATATATATATATATATATATATATAGAGAGAGAGAGAGAGAGAGAGAGAAAATAAAAATGAAAAAATGGTAGTTGCCAAAATTTTTAAAAAAGTGTAAAAATAGAAGGTACCCAGTTATATATGAATGTGATACAAACCACATATTTAATTAACCTAAGTGTGTACCTTACAGTATTTGGTGCACACATGTTTAAAAAAAAATAGTTTCTTATATGAAATACAAATTTTACTGGGCAACAAGTCACTTGTCAGAACGTAGAGGTGTATGGTGTAGATGAAGGAGTTGCCCTGAGGCCTGCAGCTAGTTGCCACAGCAACAACATTAAAAAGTGGCCCAAGAAGAAGTAGAGCAGTATACAAATGTTATCTGTGCCACTTATGCTAAATATAAAGCAACTGAAAAGGCGTTCCCCAGGTTATGAAAACTTCATTGTCATTATAGTTTGTGGTGTCCTTCCCCACCAACACAGTTGGTGCAATTGACCAGAGCCGTGCTGCACCCAATGGCATCCATTGTGTTGTTAACTAGGCTAAGAGAGCCCGGTACCCCTGCAGCAGGTTCTGCACGTCTCCTAGGTCACCCGGCTCCGCCCAGCTTACCAGAGGCCCACCTACGACCAGCCCACCTGCGCAACCTGAGAGATGTCACGAGATTTCAGGGTTCCCGCCAAACTCCAGAAGGCCTGCGCAGAAGACTGGGGGCGGGGTTTCCCTTCCTTTATCCCCAAATGCTTGTCCACCATTAAACAGTCGTTCTAAGCAGAAGCAACCATGTAGCCTCGGAGACCTTCTTTCTTCCCCCACTCCCTTAGTTTCATTTCAGCTTCGGGCCAATCCTCCAGGAACCCAGTCCACTGCGGGCAGTGGACCCCAACATTTCTGGCGCCCAACGTGGGGCATGGACGAGGATGGAACACCCCCGAGAGCGAGCTGGCTCAAGAGGAGCTCCCCAGAAAAACAGATCTAGGATATTCGTACAGAGCACAGGATATAGCGAGGTAAGTGCACCCAATTCAGCGCGCTAGTTCAAAGGAAGGTGACCACCTCCTACAGCAAGGAAGGATTTCCAGTGAAGAGAGGGGACCATCAACCCATCCACAAAACCTTTAATGTAAACTTTGTCCTGCCTACAAGATGTGAAGGAATAACAATAGAACAGAGATTGGGTGGGATGGCCAACCAACCACTGGATCAAGTTGAGATCTATCCTATTGGAAAGAGGCAACTCCTGACACTNTGACCACCTCCTACAGCAAGGAAGGATTTCCAGTGAAGAGAGGGGACCATCAACCCATCCACAAAACCTTTAATGTAAACTTTGTCCTGCCTACAAGATGTGAAGGAATAACAATAGAACAGAGATTGGGTGGGATGGCCAACCAACCACTGGATCAAGTTGAGATCTATCCTATTGGAAAGAGGCAACTCCTGACACTATTAATGATACTCTGCTATGCTTACAGACAGGAGCCTAGAATAACTGTTTTCTGAGAGGTTCCACGTAACAGTTGATAGAAATAGATGCAGAGACCCATAGCTAAACACTAGGCACATAGGGGTCTTGTGGAACAGTGGGGGGGGGCATGATTGAGGGAGCAGGAAGGGTCAAACATCACAAGAAAACCTACAGAGTCAACTAACCTGAGATCCTGGGGTCTCAGAGATTGGGAAACCAACCTGAGCATCCATGGGATTTATTTAGATATATGCAGCAGATGTCCAGCATGGTCTCCATGTGGGTCCTCTAACAATTGAAGCATGGGCTGTCTCTGACTCTGTTGCCTGATGTGGGGCTGGGGGCAGAGGAAAGAGGAAGGTTGTTATTGTGATGCAAAGTAAATAAAAAAAGAAAGAAATACAAAACAAGAGCTATACACATTCTTAACATCACTCATTATTAGAAATGTGAAAGTATATGCAGAAGAGAGTCAGGCAAAATATCCAGTTTAGCAAGTAACAGCACTACATCATGAGCCACCCACAAAAAAAAAAAAGAAAAAAAGAAAAAAGAAAAAAAGAAAACAGATAAAAATGTAGTACATTTTTAAGCCAACATGAAGGCTGCAGTTACAAATCAATAGTAAAGTGCTTCCTGTCATGTACAATTCCTTGACTTTGACCATCAGAACCAGAAAAAAAAAAAAATAGAGTAAGATGCCACTTCATTCCCATTAAAATTTCTTTTCTAAAAATAAATAATTCAAACCAAAGAAGGCAGAAAATATATACTGTTGCAGATGCAGGTAAATTTGTCTTTTGAGGATAACTGATGCAAAGAGAAAGTGGTGAAGATGGTGGAAAACACTTCAGTCATTTCTCAAAAATTCAGAATTGCTGTATGATATAACCATTCTACTTCAGAAAAAAATGAATTCCATATTTTATTGTCATTGCAGGAGACTCATAGAATCTCTTTCTCTTGATCTCTATATATAATAGGCACACTCTTTCATTTAAGTTTTAGGGGTTTTGTGTGTGTGTGTGTGTTCTTCCAATAATTTCTGAAAATTATAGTTCTATGTCACTTATAGTTCAACAAAAACTTCAGTAAAACAATACATGAAATAGACAAAGGAAGATCCATGACATCTCCAGACTACTGACGAAACCCACAGACCCAAAACAGCATTCATGGTATATATTCACTGATAAGTGATTATTAACAAAAACATACTGCCTTAATTTTATAATTTTAGTGTTATTTTTATTAACATTATCCTTTAGGTTTCTCAGGACAAGCAAAATGTTCTTGACAGATTAAACATTTAACAATGTTCTCTACAGGTACAGAAATGAAGTGAATAGACACTTTTACAAGGAGACTATATGTACTATTTATGGAATTAAAATAACTTTAAAAGAAGAAAAAGGATCTAGAGAGAATACAGTTAAGTAAACGAGTTATTCTTAAACAAACAACAGTAAGATAGGGGACTGTGCTGGCACAGATGATACACAAACACAATCTCAGAATTTTCTCCAAAGACTGGCATTGATGTGTACCCAGGAAAATGTAACTTTTCTTAATCACAGTTGTGTAGAGTGAATACTAAGCCATTCCTTACTGCCTTACTGCTTAATTCAACCTCACACAATAATACTGGGGGACTTCAACACCCCACTCTTATTAATGGATAGGTCATTGAAACAGACACACACAGTGAATTAACAGAAGTTATGAACCAAATGTATTTAACAGATATCTACAGAACACTGCCATCTCCCCCAAAAGAACATACCTTCTTCTTAGCATCTCATGAAACCTTCTCCAAAATCGACTATACAATCAGACACAAAACAAGCTTCAACAGATACAAGATTGAAATAAACCCCATGCACTCTATCAGATCACCATGGACTTAGGCTGCACATCAATCAGTAATAACAAAAACAGAGCCCACAACCTCAACAGAACCTGATCAACTCTCTAATCAATTATAGCTTGGTCAGGGAAGAAATAAAGAAATTAGAGTCTTTCTAGAATTCAATGAAAATGAAGGCACAGCATACACAAACATATTGGATACAATGAAAGCATTACTAAGAGGAAAATTCATAGCAATAAGTGCCTTCATAAAGAAATTGGAAAGCTAGGCAGTGGTGGTGCATGCCTTTAATCCCAGCACTTGGGAGGCAGATTTCTAAATTCGAGGCCAGCATGGTCTACAGAATGAGTTCCAGGACAGCCAGAGCTATACAGAGAAACCCTGTCTCAAAAAAACAACAAAAAAGGAAGAAATTAGAGAGATCCTCTCTATACTATCAACTTAAAAACACAAAAAAAGCTACAGAACAATGCAATCACATCCAAGAGTAGAAGGCAGGAAATAGCCAAACTCAGGGTTGAAATCAACTAACTAGAGGAAAGGAAAACAATACAAAGAATCAACAAAACCAACAGTTGGTTCTTTGAGAAAATCAACTAGATGGGCCAGATTAGGTTGAGTTAATACCAATATCCCTCAAACTATTACACAAAATAGAAACAGAATGAACACTATCTAATTCATTCTGTGAAGCAACAGTTATGCTGATACCTAAAAAAGACCCAACAAACTACAAAAAGACCTAAGAAAGAAAGAGTACTTCAGGTCTGGCATGGTGGCGCACACCTTTTAATCCCAGCCCTCGGGAGGCAGAGGCAGGCAGATTTCTGAGTTCGAGGCCAGCCTGGTCTACAAAGTGAGTTCCAGGACAGCCAGGGCTATAAAGAGAAACCCTGTCTGGAAAAACAAAAACAACAACAACAACAACAACAACAACAAAAAATCAGGATTATTCCTTTATACAGATGTTAAACGGACTAAGAACAAAATTAGGGAAACAACAACCTTCACAATAGCCACAAATATTATAAAATAACATGGTGTAACTCTAACCAGGCAATTGAAAGGTCTGTATGAAAAGAACTTCAAGTCCCTAATGAAAGAAACAGAGACCTGGGATGTGAAAGGCTCCCAGGACTCAATAGGGACGGCCTTATCTGAAATGCCCAATGGTGTGGAGATGGAAACTTAAGAGTCCACCTCCACAAGAGGCTAACTACCAAGAAACCCAACAACTCAATCAAAAAATGGGGTATACAACTAAACAGAGAATTTATGGCAGAGGAATTTCGAATGGCTGAGAAGCACTTAAAGAAATGTTCAAAGTCCTTAGTCATCAGGGAAATGCAAATCAAGATGACCCTGAGATTCCACCTTACATCAATCAGAATTGCTAAGATCAAAACCTCAGGTGATAGCACATGTTGTAGAGAATTTAGAGAAAGAGGAACACTCCTCTATTGTTGGTGGGATTGTAAACTGGTACAACCACTATCCAAATCAACCTGGAGGTTCTTCAGGAAAATGGAAATAGATCTACCTGAACACCCAGCTTTAACACTCTTAGGCATATACCCAAAAGATGCCTCAACATGCCACAGGGGCACATGTTCCATTATGTTTATAGCAGCCTTATTTCTGATAGCCAGAAGCTGGAAACAACTCAGATGTCCCTCAACAGAAGAATGGATACAGAAAATGTGGTTCATTTACACAATGAAATACTATTCAGCTAGTAAGAACAAGGACATCATGAGTTTTGCAGGCAAATGGATAGAACTAGAAAATACCCTGAGTGAAGTTAACTTAGACTCAAAAGAATATGCATGGATATTAGCAAAACAAGTACAGAATACCCAGGATACAGTCCACAGAACTCAAGAAGGCTAACAAGTTGAAGCGCCCAAGTGAGGATGCTTCAGTCAGACTTGGGAGGGAGAAGAAAGCAATCATAGATGGGATAAGAGAGGGACCTGTGTGGGAGAGGGGACAGGGAGGGGAAGAGGAGAACATGATCAGGTATTGAAGGTGGGGGTGGGAGGACAGGACTGAAGCCCTGAGAGCCAGCAGAAATAATCTAAATAGGCAACCTTAGAAGGTAGGAGGTGGGGGGACCCTCTAGACAGTACCAGACACCTGGGAGATGAGAGACTCTCAGGAATCCAAGGGGGGCACCTAAAAGCTCTGCAGTGGGGAGAAAGAACCTGTAGAGTCCACCTCCAGTAATAAGACAGAACATCAAGTGAGGGATGGAATTGCCATTCCACAGTCAAAACTCTGACCCATAATCATTCCTGTCTGAAAGGACTGCAGGGATGGAAAAGGAAAGGAGCCTGAGGGGGAAAAAAAGTCCAGTGAAAGGCACAAATTGGGATCCAGCTCACAGGGAGGCCCCAACTCCTGAAACTATTACTGATGCTATGGTGTGCTTACAAACAGAGGCCTATCATGGCTACCCAAAAAGCAGCTAAAAGAGTCAGATACAGATATTTACACACAAGCAATGCAAAAAACCTGGTGATCCCTGTGGTTGAATTAGGGAAAATCTGGAAAAAAAGTGAGGAGGGTGACCCTATAGTCTCAACTAACCTGGTCCTGGGGATCTCTCAGACCATGAGCCACATACCAGGCAGCATACACCAGCTGATATGAGGTCCCCAACACTTACATAGCAGAGGACTGCTGGGTTTGGATTCAGTAGGAGAAGATGCACCTAACTCTCAAGAGACTTGGGGCCCCAGGGAATGGGGAGGCATGGTGGAATGGAGGGGGGAAGGAAAAGGAGGGGTTGGTTGGACAGAGGAGGAAGATGACAGCTTAAGGGGAGCTGGAGAGGTGTGGTGGTGCACGCCTTTAATCCCAGTACTCAGGAGGCAGAGGCAGGGGGATTTCTGAGTTTGAGGGCAGCCTGGTCTACAAAGTGAGTTCCAGGACAGCCAGGACTAAGCAGAGAAACCCTGTCTCGAAAAAAAAAGGGGGGGGGGGCTGGAGAATGTAGAGATTGTAAGGGCAGGAGAGGTGCAGAGGGAGGTGAAAGGAAATAGGGAGGAAGAATTAGGACAGGAAAAGAGAAAGGGAAGCAATAGAAAGGAAGAAGAAATGGAAGGGAGGAAAGTGGTATAAGATAAAAGAATTTAGGGAAAGGAGGAAATAGAGAGGATAGAGAGAGAGAAGAAATGAGATACAAGGAAGAAATAGGGTAGGGAAAAGAAAACAAAAGAGGGTCAGAAAGAGAAGGGAAGCTTTAGGACCAGAATGAACAGAAAGATACAAAAGGAAAATGAGAGGGACAAGAAAGGAAGATGGAAGAGATATATAAATCTTCTTCCATTCATTAGGTACATGATAAACTAGCAAAAGGCCTAATGGTTAAAAGTAGACACAGCAGTAACAAAGTAGGAATATGCATAGATAAATGGATGGAACATATTCAAACCCAAAATATCAAAATATTCAAAAACCAAAATATCCAGGAACACAAAAAGGAGAAAACAAATCTGGAGAAAATATAATGAATGTATAATTGCTACAGCTTTGTAGAATGTTTAGTAAGTTTTCTACATTATACTAGAA
Organism: Mus minutoides; assembly: GCA_902729485.2. Taxonomy (NCBI): domain Eukaryota; kingdom Metazoa; phylum Chordata; class Mammalia; order Rodentia; family Muridae; genus Mus; species Mus minutoides. The sequence continues at coordinate 70,756 of LR753448.1, forward strand.
AATCCGTACATAAAAATGACTCATGTATGTTAATATGTTGAGAAAGCAAGATTAATACAACCAATAAATGAGAAGAAAATAATAGTTCAAAGTTAAATAATAATAATAAATACTAAAAGTAATACCTTCAAATTTAATCTGGAAAGATGGGTCAGAGGTTGAGAGTGTGTACTGCTTTTAGAGTGGATCAAAGTTGGGTTCCCAGGTCAGGTTGCTCACAACTGCCGGTGTTTCTTAATCTCCAGGGTTTCTGATGCATTCTTCTTGACTATATAGGCACCTGTATTCGAGTGTACATAATTACACAGAGATACACATAGTTTTACATTTCTAAAAAAGAAAACAACATAAATAAACGACACAAATAGGTAAATTATTGAGTTTCACTGGATTTGGAAATACAGAGGAAACACACCTCTAAGCATGTCCACGAAGACACTTCCATATAAACTGAGAAAGATTTATCTTAAATATATATGGTTGTGGTCCCAAAATGAATTTTAAAAAAAAGCAGAAAATATGAGGGTATGAAGATAGTTCAGTTGGTACAAGCATTTGATATTCTAGCATGAGGATACAAATTCAAATCCATACTACTCACATAAAATACTAGGGATGAGGGTACATACCAGTAATCTCAGTATCTGTGTCAGAGATATAAAAATAACAGGGACCTGCTGACCAGATAGCATATCTTCAACATTGGGCTTCTAGTTCAATGAGAATCCTATCAGAAAGGAAAAAGTAAGGTTAAGAGTGATGGGGCTGGTGAGATTGCTCAGTGGTTAAGAGCTCTGACTGCTCTTCCAAAGGTCCTGAGTTCAAATCCCAGCAACCACATGGTGGCTCACAACCATCTGTAACAAAATCTGATGCTCTCTTCTGGAGTGTCTGAAGACACACTACAGTGTACTTACATATAAATAAATAAATAAATAAATAAATAAATAAATAAATAAATATTTTTTTTTTTAAAAAGACTGATGAAGGGAAGTTACTTCCACTGGCTTCTGCATGTATATACATGGATTCATGCACCTGCATACTAAATTCACTCCCCCATATACACATGTAACATACTAATTCACCCAAACTAAAAATAAAGAACAAAAGAAAACCCAAAACAAATAAAAGAGTAATAGGATAGAAAGTCAGCTAAACACTATCATCACTTACCTCTCTCTCTTTCCAGATTGAAGGTGCAATGTGACTATCCATGTCATGAATGTTCATGATTTCTCTGCCAGGTAGGANAAAAAAAAAAAGACTAAGCATTGAAAATAGACTTCATATAAATTAATTGGGTCTGATCTTAATGTAAAATACTTTGAAAACTTCACTCACAGAGCTAAACCCAACTCTCTTTAATATGAAAAACATCACAAAAGTAATTTTATTCTACACGGTCCCAAAATTATCAAGTACAAGTACAAAGTAAGGAAAGAAGTTGTACAAGGCAAACAAAATTAAGGATAGTGGAAATTAAAAATTGGAAACAGAAGACAGCATAATATCCTCAGATCAGCATCGCAAAATCCAAGCTCCAAGACACAAAAGAACAATTTTAGTGTTAAATTACCAAATGCAGAATAATTCAATAACAGTCATGAAATTTTGTTATCATACTGGATAGATGGTTCAGTGGGTACAGTTCAATCCCAGAAACTCACATTAAAAGAAAAATCCCTAAAATGGTAGTGAAGACAGATAAGAGAATCCCTGAATCCATTTCTTGACTACTAGATAGCCTACCTTACTAAATGAGATCCAGGTCCTAGTGAAAGACGAACCACACTTGAGATTGACTTCTGGCCTATGCATCTATATAGACACACAAAAGTGAACCTATACCTGCACAAATGTAAAAAAAAAATACACAAGAATGTTTATTACCAAATAACTTCTATGAAGCAAAGCTACAGAAGATATAAGGAAAAAAACCCAGAAACTTGGTAAATTTAGAACTTTACTACTCCTATCTCTATTTTTATGTGGATTTGAAGGACTGAACTTTATACTAGAAGACAAATCCTATGTACAAATATAAGAATTACTAGCAATATAATCACCAGTGTAAAATTACTAATATATTAAACTATAGACTAAAACAGAGAACAGTTTCTTTTCTATCTTCCATTGTAAAACATTAAATTAAATAAATAAAAGTCCAAAAAGGAGTTATGTGAAACTTCTCTGGTCACCAAGCAAATGAGAAATAGCTAATAAAATTAAAATGTATTCTATTTATCAAATATTAATAACTATAATCCTTCCACAATGAGCCAGTGGTATATTCAACAAAAATAGATATACCTACCATGTACTTGGCATAGGGTATCAGAAATTATATTCAGTTTTCACATATTTCAGCAAGAAATCTGGCAAATACAAAAAAAGTAAACATTTCTCAATGAGGTTGGCAATATTATTTGTGCTGGATAATGCTATGACTTATCCTGGAATTTAACTTTGTATAGTGTTAAAATTTACTTTCTAAATATTGGAAAAATATTTTTCCTTATAACTCTCTAGTTTCTATGTTACATTTTTTTTAACTGAAGGTAATATTCCATAATACAGCTCAGTTTTTATTTTATTGGCTCTGCATCTCCTTCTGTAGGCCAGGACTTCCTCCATCATGACATCCTCCCACAGAGGGCAGAAAATGCAGAAAGCAGCTCTTGAGTCATCATGCTGACCATCCAGCCTGCCCTCCCTCCTCCCATTCCTCCCCCGCCCCCTCTCTTGGTTTCCTCCTACTACTTTTTTGTTCTCCTCTACTGAGACAAAAGTCATTATACAGCCAAGGCTTAGAGACCTCTTATCACCATTCACTATACTACCCAGCAGACAACCAAGCCAGCTTTCTGATTAAGAACCCC
>LR753448.1:74097-98959 GCA_902729485.2 Mus minutoides
GGGAACTTATCAGATCTCGCGACAATTGTACTCCTGTGCCTCTGCCAATCAGAGAGCACATCACCATAGCCCAGCTCAACAGTAGCTCTCGCGATATTTCTACTCTCGCGTCTCCGGTCTCCGCCAATCAGTCCATTGCCATACTGCCTGCCATTTTAGGGGCTGGGTTTACGGCTTTTTTTTTTTTTTTTTTTTTTCTTTCCAGGCAGTTTTTCCTTATCTAGCTCAGCTTAGACTCAAATCTCGCGATTCTTGTTCCCGCTGTCTAGTCCCATTTTTCTGTGCTAGGATAACAGTCCTGTGCCAACACAGTGACCAGTAAGCCATCACGCCATTTTTAAAGGCAGTATCACTCAATATATTATATATTCGAGGTTTTTCTTAAACTTGCAAAACATAGACTTTCCCTCCCCCCATAATGATTCTTATGCTGATTTTATGTATATGCTACCACAATGTTTGACATTGTGATAGGTTTACTTTTTTATTTTTAAAACGAGGCAAAGTTTCTCATTAGTTCAGGTTGGGATTGAATGTGTAGCTCTCCTGCCCTGCCAACTCTACATCTCAATGTAGCAATTACAGTCCTAACCCTAACCACCATAGCCCCATGCCCGTTGTTGTTTGCTTGTTTGTTTGTTTTGGGGATGGGGGAGTTGTTGATTTTTTTTTCTTTGACAAGATTTCTCTGTATAGTTCAAGGATCAAACTTAGAATCTTCCCTTCTGCCTCCATCCCCCTGGATTCTGCCAGTCCAGAGCACAAAAACCAAACATCTACTTTTGATGGAAAACTTTAAAATTTGAGAAAGTACAAGTTTTTGCTCTCAAACCCTGAGTTCATGAATACCTTAACATTTAGTATAGGGAGAAACTGTCAAAAAATTTTACTAGGGAACTTAGGTATGATGTTATATAAAATTAGAGACCTCTGCTTTGAGGGACACATGGGAATTCAGGTAACAAGGGGATTTTTAAAAAAAGATAAAATTGAACAAGTGTTTAAAAGTAAGCAGCAGACTTAAAAAAACAAAATAATTCAACCCACAGAACCCCCTTTTTTCTACTTACCAAGACAAACTTTTTCCCACAGGTGGCTGGCCTCCTGCTATCCAACACAATGAAGTCTCTCATCTATAATATTCAGAATCAAATACTTTCTTCAAAAAGTACAATCTAACAGTCCCACTAGATGGGTCTTAAGACCTCCTCCCCAAACTGAATGGCTCCAAATATGAACCCTGCATTTCTCAGGAAAACCAACTCCCCTCAAGAATGAGGACCCAGGTCTCCTCAGCAAGATTTTAAAGGTTTGTTCATCTAGAGTCACAGAAAAAGTTATGTATTCCCACCTACTCCTGACCTTCAAGTACAACAATTGACCCAGATAGCTACACTTTCTCTCTCCTCCTTCTTCGGACAGGTCTATATCCGACGGATGAAACAAAGTTTGTATCTCTTGTTCAAGATGGAGTACATAATGTTACGACCAGAATCTACGTGATACCAGACCCTTTTATCGATCTTCGATAAATTGAAAAAAAGGAGAGGAACAGACGTTTAGTTAACGTTTCAGGGGTCTAAGACTCTAGATAACCACTGACAGAGCCACAGGAAAGGTTGCACTATAAACTATGCAATAACCCAGATTTTGTGATTTCTTTTATTGTTGTTTTGAAATATCAGAATTTAATTTAGGACTTAAGGATGCTAAATAGGTGATTTACCATTTAAATACACCCCCAGTTTTCCAGTAATTTGTTTACACTTCTCCTATTCTATTAATGCTTATAGCAACCAGGTCTCTGAGGACCTGAATCTAGAAGTAGATTGTGAAGTATTTTTCTTTTCCTTCCTTTCTTTCTTTCCTTCTTTCTTTCTTTCTTTCTTTCTTTCTTTCTTTCTTTCTTTCTTTGTTGTTGTTTAATGACAGGACATTGGGGTTTTTTCTTCATTTTTTATTAGATATTTTCTTTATCTACATTTCAAATTTTGTCCCCTTTCCATATTTCCACTCTGAACCCCCCCCCCCATCCCATCTTACCTCCTGGTGCTCACTAACCCAACAACTCCACTTCCCTGTCCTGGCATTTCCCTCTATACTGGGGCATAGAGCCTTCATAAGGCCAAGGACCTCTCCTCACATTGATGTCCCACAAGGCCACCCTCTACCACATATGCAGCTGAAGCCTTGAGTCCCTTCTTGTGTACTCTTTGGTTGGTGGTTTAGTCCCTGGGAGCTCTGGGGTTACTGGATGATTCATATTGTTTCTCCTATGGGGCTGCAAACCCCTTCAGCTCCTTAGGTCCATTCTTTAACTCCTCCATTGGGAAACTTATGCTCTGTACAATGGATGGCTGTGAGCATCCACTTCTGTATTTTTCAGGCTCTCGCAGAGCTTCTTAGGAGACAACTATATCAGACTCCTGTCAACAAGCACTTATTGGCATCCACAATAGAGTCTGGGTTTGGTGACTGTATATGGTATGGATCCCCAGGTGGGGCAGTAACTGGATGGCCTTTTCTTCAGTTTCTGCTCCAAAGTTTATCTCTGTATCTCCTCCTGTGGGTATTTTGATCCTACTTTTAAGAAGGACCAAAGTATCCACATTTTGGTCTTCCTTCTTCTTGAGCTTCATGTGGTCTGTGAATTGTATCTTGGGTGATCAGAGCTTTTGGGCTAATATCCACTTATGAGTGAATACAAACCATGTGTGGTTTGGGGGGATTGGGTTACCTCACTCGGGATGATATTTTCTGGTTCCATCCATTTGCCTAAGAACTTCATGAATACATTTTTTTAATAGCTGAGTAGTACTCTATTGTGTAAATGTACCACATTTTCTGCATCCAAAGGTAAGGGCAAAAAAGTGGGATTGCAGTGCATGATATGAAATCCACAAAGAATCAATGAAGAGAAGAAAAAGGCATCTAATATAAAAGTCCTATGTGCTTATCTTAGAATGTATGGGAAAGAAAGAAAGAAAGAAAGAAAGAAAGAAAGAAAGAAAGAAGAAAGAAAGGAAGAAAGAAAGAAAGAAAGAAAGAAAGAAAGAAAGAAAGAAAGAAAGACGGCTGCAGAATCAACAGGGCCACTTCCAGGCCTTCATCTTCAGCCAGGAAGCGGGACTGACCTCCAGACATCTGCACAATTAGCCTGCCAGAGGAGAAGTGGCCTCCAGGGAGAGTTCTGACCACTGGAGCAGGTGAGAGTGCCATATTGTATCCCTGGTTCTTCAGAGACCAGTCTGCACAGGAGAGCACACTGGCTGCAGAAGCAACATAGGTTCTGAGACAGAGCCCCTTTCTGGCCTTCATCTTCAGCCAGGAGGCAGAGCTGAGCTCCAGACCTCAGTGCACCTTTTCTGCAAGAGGAGAGAGAGCTTGCCTGCAGAGAGTGCTCTGACCACTGGGACTCAGGAGAGAGTTGGACTCCCAGGAGTGCTGACAGAGGCTAACAGATTCACAGGAGGAATAAGCTCCAGCCAGAGACAACTAAAACAACTAACACCACAGATTACTAGATGACAAAAGGCAAATGTAGGGATCTTACTAACAGAAAACAAGTCCACCCAGCATCATCAGAAACCAGCACTCCTACCGCAGAGAGTCCTGGATACCCCAACACACCCGAAAAGCAAGATTCAGATTTAAAATCATATCTCGTGAGGCTGGTAGAGGATTTTAAGAAGGAAATTAATAACTCACTTAAAGAAATACAGCAGAACACAGCTAAACAGGTAGAAGGCCTTAAAGAAGAAGCACAAAAATCCTTAAAGAATTATAGGAAAACACAACCAAACAGGTGATGGAATTGAATAAAACACTCCAAGATCTAAAAAGGGAAGTAGAAACAATAGAGAAAACCCAAAGGGAGACAACTCTGGAGATAGAAACCCTAGGAAAGAAATCAGGAACCATAGATGCGAGCATCAGCAACAGAATGCAAGAGATGGAAGAGAGAATCTCAGGTGCAGAAGATTTCATAGAGAACATGGACACAACAATCAAAGAAAATGCAAAATGCAAAAAGATCCTAACTCAAAACATCCAGGAAATCCAGGACACAATAAGAAGACCAAACATACAGATAATAGGAGTAGATAATGAAGATTTTTTTTTTTTTTTGATTTTTCAAGACAGGGTTTCTCTGTGTAGTCTTGGGTATCCAGGAACTCACTCTGTAGACCAGGCTAGCCTCGAACTCAGAAATCCACCTGCCTCTGCCTCCCAAGTGCTGGGATTAAAGGCATTTACCACCAATATCTTCAACAAAATTATATTAGAAAACTTCCCTAACCTAAAGAAAGAGATGCCCACGAACATACAAGAAGCCTACAGAACTCCAAATAGACTGGACCAGAAAAGAAATTCCTCCTAACACATAATAATCAGAACAACAAATGCACTAAATAAAGACAGAATATTATAAGCAGTAGGGGAAAAAGGTAAAGTAACATATAAAGGCAGGCCTATTAGAATTACTCCAGACTTCTCACCTGAGACTACGAAAGCCAGAAGATCCTGGATAGATGTTATGCAGACACTAAGAGAACACAAATGCCAGCCCAGGCTACTATACCCAGCAAAACTCTCAATTACCATAGATGGAGGAACCATAGTATTCCATGACAAAACCAAAATCACACAGTATCTTTCCACAAATCCAGCCCTTTCTGTTCCTGTGTCAAAAAGCAAAGTCAATAAAGGAGTAATGTATATGATGAAAGATTCTGAACTCAGTAAAATATTTCAAAATTCTCCTCCTATACAGTGAGAAACATATTCAATTCTTCCAACATGGAACTCTGAAAAAAATGTATGAATGGTATTTATTTGAGAAGGTCATTATTAACTCAGAGTTCAAAATCTATTAGGTTTTGGTACCTCAGCATCCTGCACTTTAAATCTGCTAAAATTTCAAAACAAGCATCCATCATAAATCATACTATTTGAGCAACACTGAATAATATGTCACTGTTCTTACTAAGGGAGTAATAAAATCCCTTGAAAAATATAAGTTCCAAACTCTAGCCAATAGTCAACTCTAGTAAAGTTAGAGTGTAAGTGAAATCAGTTTAACTTCTTTCTTTTTTACTTTATTATTATTTGTTATTTATTCAGTCCTCTCTTTTTGTTTTTCTGTCTTTTTTGCCTTTTTAAGTTTTTATTTTTATACATTTTTTTGTATTAAAAAGAAAAGCATAATAATTACCACCAATTACAAAGGACTAGAGCAGGACCAGAATAATGAATGAATCACTTCAGCCTGGGAAGCAGACACTCTCAATAGTATTAATGTCATAATACAAGCTCATTCAAGTTTTTTACATTTTATTGTCCAGTTGATGTGATACCCTAGCACGTGGTAAAGACAATGTATGAGCGTAGGTGGAACCTTCTCTGAAAGCCCATGAGAGTTTTCCTTTCCTGTGAGAACTGGACTCAAAGTTTTCTTCTGCCTCTGCCATCACCATGGCTGGAAGAGGGTGGGAGCTGGGGAAAACCTAGGGGCCCTTTGACAAGAGACTCTGGGGTCCCATCCAGGGGGACAGGGGAACCTGAGCCTCTAGCACTCCCCACCATTAAACTTGTCCACATTCCATTTCCCTCATGTCCAGACCTTCCAAGCAGCTTGCCTTCTTTTGTAAATGTCATCAAAAAGGAGTGGAAGGAGCTACAGAACAAACACTGAACAACTTGACAGGGGCTCAGCACTTCTGTCTGAACCTGAGGTCCAGGCTGCAGCAGGGCCAGGCAGCCTTCTATTCGAGTAGCAAATCTGCTCTGAGGCTCATAGGTTTGCAAACCACCATCTGGCCCTTGCTCTGGTGCCACCCCCCCTTCCTGGCATACTTGTCACAGATACATCGGTCCTAAATTCAAGTGTCTTCAGAAGGTGAAGAAGTAAACTACTCTGCAACATCAACTCTTGTCACACACACACACACACACACACACACACACACACACACTCCCACCCCTCCTCAGCCTGTGTTGAGATGATAGCCTTGCCTTCCCACACCAGAGGGGCTTCTTCCCTCAGAGGGTCTGGGAGGATCTGGGAGAGGATGGCAAACCTAGTCTGGATAGTATAGATGGAAACCACCTTCCCTGACACAGGGCCTCAAGCCCGGAGGTTCTGTGGTGCTGGATATACAGTATAGGGCTGAGTGAGGAAAGGAGAGAAGAAAGGGAAGAAGGGAGCCCACTGTTTGGTGAAGGTGCACCATAGGGCAGGCACCAGACTTAGGAGAAGGCCTCAGATGCCAGCAGCAGATGATCCTGTTCCCATATTTGAGACAAGCGAGTCACAGGAGCTGACGAGGGATTCCCACATTCTAAGCACCGGAACGACAGAGGGGGGCAAGGCATGAGCTCAAAGTGACAAGGTATCCAAAGGCAGAGGGCAAGCTCTTGCCAGCCTGGATGCTATGTCCCAGTCCCAACTTTTGGGACAACAGAGGAACTGGGTGATGAGGAGGGTCACACAAGTTTCAGTTAAGCTAGCAAAAAGACCACACCCCCTTGTGCCACCCAGGTCCCAGTGTGGGGTGAGCATGAAGTCAGCTTGTGTGTGCAGTCCTTCATTACCCTCCTCAGCTCCTGGTGACAGCAGCCTCCAGCCACTCCTCTGGCATCTCAGGCGCAGCTCAGACAGTCTGGCTTTTGAAGAGAAATCAGGTATACTCTATGTCCACATATACCTTCCTGCCATGGGGCTTCACCCAACAGCAGGATTCCCCAGCCCTTGCTTCCTCTCACCCCTTGATCCCAGGCAGGGCCAATGAGAGGGTGGGCAGAGATGGCTTGCAGGGGGTGATGGTAATAAGATGGAAAGACCACACCAGACCCTTAGAGAATGGTACCTTTCTCCACTTCCGTGAGGTCAAAGGTCTTTAAGGTTAGACACAGACCTAAGCTGTGGGCATCAGTGGGTGTTCACCCCCTTGTTCTGGAGTTGGGGAGATGTGCAGACTGAGGACAAGTGTGTAACAGGCAAGACCAATTCTGTTTACAACAGTCTGAAGCAAACTTGGCCTTGGGGTTCCCGGGGCGGGACAGAGCAGCGTGGGCCTGGTGAGGCGACAGCAAGCAGAACAAGGACAGTGGCAACAATGTGCAGACACAGGACATTGGCTTCAGAAAATGCAACAGCAGGGGTGACCTGGGCACAGCTCTGATACAACTGCCCCAGCTTTCTTGCCTCCAGGCAGGAGGCCCCGTACATGCAACTCAGTCTTGAGGAAAGTTCTAGTCAGTCCAAGCCCAGGGACATCCCAGGCAGCTGAAGCTCTTCTGGAGGCTCAAGGAAAACAGGCATTTGGGCATTAGTTCAGGTTCCTGCTCCACAATAAGGCAACTTTTAAAAAAATATTATTTACAAAAACAGAACAGGAGAAAAATTTCAAGGAGGGGGAAAGACATCACTTTCTATGGATTAGGTGGATTCTGTTTTTTTTTTTTTTTTGTCTTTTTTTTTTTAAAGTGGTCAATTTTGTCTTTTTTTTCTTTCTTCTTTTTTCTTTCTTTTTTTGTTTTTGTTGTTTTGTTGTTGTTGTTGTTGTTGTTTTTGTTTTCCCAAGGATGGAAAAGTCAGAGAAAAAATAAAATGAATCATCTTTCAATAGTCTCTTGTGGTGTGAGCAGCGTCTCTGGGATGGGGCGAGGGGGTGAGGGGGAGAGGCTGAAGCTCCCAGACCCCCACTGAGATCCTTTGGTTTCCTTCCCCCAGAGGGGGCAAAAAGGGCATGTGGAACAGCAGGGACACTGTGATGGCAAACCCCAGGTGATCAAGGGGCTGGTGCTTCTGGGTCCCATGGGCACTGCCAGAGCCTTCTGGTGGGCTGCATAGTTGGCTTGAGGGAAGCGGGAAGAGGCAGGGGAGATAGGTCAGCATAGCAGCTGCAGGAAGGGCTGAAGAGTGATTTTGGTAATCTAGACAAACTATCAATAATATATATATATATATATATATATATATATATATATAATCTCCCCCTTCCCCTCTCCCCTTCTCCCTCTTCCCCTCTCCCCTTCCCCCTTCCCCTCCCCCCTTAGAAGTTATGATGGAAGTCATGGTGACAGGAGGGGATGGGGTACTTTGAGGCTCCTGCCCAGGAGCACCACTAATAGCCCAAATGGTATACACTGCTACTTAGCGCAAAGGCCCATTCTTAGTAACTCTAGGCCTGTCCCTTCTCTTGTTCACTCTCCTGGGCACCCCCACAGATCCTCACCCACCCCACCCCCTCTATCACAAACCCCACGGGGGGCTTCAGGCCATTCACTTTCCCAAAGTCAGTGTGTCCGAGTGTTGGCTTGTCCATTTGGCATCTTCTCTAGTGGCCTGGCCAGTAGGTGTCTTAGGGGGTTGGCTGATCCCAGTAGCAGGCCTGCTGGAAGACTGGGAAGGACACTGCTTCCTGCCCTCTCCGCTGCCTCCTGCTACTACTGGGTGTTGCTTGCGGTTGCCTTCTTTGCCCATGGGGGGTCCACTCGAAAGTCTTCTAGGCAGCGGAATTTGACAAGGTATTCTTGCAGTTTGGGGTCAATGTCCAAATTTTTGGCTTTGGAATATTTCAAGAAGGCCCAGAACTTCTCCAATCCATAGAGCTGGCCAGCCTCATAGTCCTTCACTGTCTCCTGGAAATCCTTGAATATGTCCAGCCTGAACTTTTTCTCTAGACCATAACTGTAGTATCGAAAAAGGCACTCCAAACCATACCTTTAGCCTTCGTTGGCATCCTCCAGTGCCAGCTGCTTGAATTCTTCATACATCTTTTTATTGAAGTGATCTTGGAGGAAGAAGGACCAAAATTGGAAGAGGGTGTTCATCTCCTGAGACTGGCCAATGCCCAAGCGCTTCCGCTCATTAAGGCAGCGCCTCCTATACTTGTGGTAGACGTGTTGTGTGAAGCCATTTTCCTTGAGCAGCTCATGGGAAGGATGCTGGAACTTGGGCAGTGACAGAGGGGTACAGCCATAGCTGCCAACTGCAGGTGTTCCCTCTGAAGGACTGGAGCTAATAGAAGCAGTCCTGGGCCTGTGCTCCCGAGAATCCATCACCCAGCCCACATGACTTTCCAAGGGGGATTTGAGCTGTGCCTTGTCTTTCTTTTTCGAGGCATCTTGGCATCTAGGGTCCGTCCTTCTTTCACCACTGGGTAAAACTGTGGTGTCTGACTAGAGTCTTTGAGCTGGGGGGTCCGGGGTGTGCGGGGAGTCCTGGCGTTTCAGTAGTTTGGAGACTCTGGGACAGTGATTGGTAGAGAACGGGCAATAGTAGATGGCTCGGAAGCACCAAACAGCTTGTTGGCATCAGTAGGAACTTGTTGGAACCGAGGTGGCCCAGGAGGAACCTCCTGGTTAGGATCCACAGGGGGCTCAGGGGTCAGAGTGTCAAACTGTTTCTGACTAAGCATACTCACTTTCTTGAAGTTTCTCCACTTCTTGCTTGATCTGTGAATACTCAGGCTCAAACTTCTCAGTCCATAGGTCTTGTTCATAGTAGAAGAGTCCATCATTAATGACCTTGGCCAGTTCAGCACTCATCTTGGCACCCGAAGTGTGTTTGCCACCCTCCAGGGTGGCAATGCATGTAAGGTGGTGTTTGAGTGATGATGAGGATCTTATTGACATCCTGGTCATCAATTTCATAGTCAGAGTCCTCTTCAGACCAGGCAGTGAAGGTATTCTTCTGCCCATCTATCTGCTCCATTTCCTCATCAAACAGAAAGTCTAGTTCTTCTTGTTCATCCTGATCCTTAGACATCAGCTGCTGGGAGGGAAGCTGCTGAAGCAGAGCAGTTGGGTGGGAGAACCTGGGCTCTTCTGACTTCTTGGGGCGTTCTGGTAAGAGCCAGGCCTTTTCTTCACTTCAATCCAGCTCTCAGAATCCAGATCTGGGAGGCTGGCAGATAGACCCTTGGGAAGGGTCTTCAGATTGCTGACCTCCTCTGTTTTGGTTGGCACTGGGGTGACTGCATGGGGAGAGCCAGCTGCGGACTCTGTCTCTTTCTGGTAGTGCTGGCGGGGAACAAACTCTGGACAGTTGAGAAGCTGAGAAAAATCAGTTTGTGAATAATCCACTATTGGGGGTCCAGGCAGTAGCCACTTTTCAGGTTCTTCCCTCCTGCAGACTTTCTCCTCAACCATCTCTACTACCTTGCTGTCCTTTAGAGCCGCAAAGATGAGTGAAATGTCAGTGGTTAGGGCCTGTACACGGTGAAAGGAAGCAATAAGGGTGATGGGAAGGAAGCCATCAGCATCCATTTTCCATCTCAGGAAGAAGTCTCACTCTAAATTGTCCATGCTGAAGTAATATTCAATCTGGCTCTTGATATAATCCTTGAGCAGCTCCTGGTCCATACTGTAAATCTCATTGCTGCTGACATTGTCAAAGTAGTAAGTGATGTTGTTCATATACTTGTGGGTGCAGGGCCCCTCTGTACCATCAAACTTTCTGTAGCCAAACTGGTAGTCCATGGCCCCGTCCACGACCACACCCCCGTCTACAGCCACGGAAGGAAGCCCGAGCCCCACCAGCCCCATCACTCTTCACATTTGATGTCTCATCCTGGTCGTGCTAGGCAGGCTCCGCTTTGGTCTCTGGTTGTCAGGCTGGGATGGGTGGGGCCACAGATACAGGCATGTAGGTGGCAGGTTCAGATCCTTTCATCTCCCCACGGATAGCAGGTGTATGTCTTGGTTCCTTTTCTTCCCCCATTCATCTGACTTTGTTTTTGGGCTCTCCTTACTATCACTTCCATCTCTTTTCTCCTGCTCCTTCATGTACTTCTTGGGTGGCAGCTTATGAGCAGGCTGAGGCTTGTGGGACTGTGGCTGCACACTTTTGTGGGCTATCTCTCCAAGTGTAGGCCAGTTGATTGCATGTCCAAAATCACCAACCTTGCTGCCTGCCCTTCCATGATTTAGGAGCAGCTGCCCTCACCACCTTCGCTGGAGCAGAAGGCTCTGGAGGCGGCTGGCTGTCCATTCACCGTGGCTGGCAGCGGCGCATGCTTCGTCCACGGGTTCACCTTGGGCGGCGGTGCCTCCACGAAGTCACGCAGGCAGGCCCCCGTCCTCGCCGTCGTTCCCCGCTGGGGCTTCCGCAGCTGCGGGTGGCCGCGGGCTCTCGCGCTCCGCGCCTTCGAGGCCAGGCCTGGAGCAGGCGGGCCACGGCCTGCGGACGCCGCCGTCCGGTTTACTGCCACCTTTGCCCGGGCCCGACTCGGCCTGGGGGTCCGGCGCCGGCTTCTTCCTCGCCAGGCCATGCTCATCGGCCCGCAGCAGCGGGGCGCCAGCCGGCATCAGTGGCTCCACTTGAGTGGCTATCTGCACGGAGGGGCCGAACGCGGCACCACGGGCCTCGCTGGAGGCCACTGGCGGGGCGCCGGGGGCCCGGGCCGCGCAGACGCGGGGCAGAGCGGACCCTTGTCTGTCTTTTTTAAATTCAGTAAAAATCCAGCATCACACTTAGAACTGAGTCTTTGTTAGTATATTATTATTAATATTATTATTATTATTATTATTATTATTATCATTTATTGATGTTTCGATTGCATTGTGTCTGTGCAAGAGTCTGGAACTAGAGTTAAAGACAGGTGTGGATGCTGGGAATTGAACTCCAGTTCCTCTGGAAGTGCTCTTAACTGTTGAACCATCTCTCCAGCAGAGAACTGACTCTTAAAAATAATATCTCTACTTTCTCAAAATCTCGAATAAATGATACTCTAGATTCATGATATACACTATAAATTAGGATTGAGATATTTGTTCAGAGCTTCCCAGAGATGTCTGAACTATTATTTTCATACCCCTGTCTCATGTGATCCAGGCACATGCTGGTTATCTCCTGAAGGAGGGGCCAGGGAGGAGAAATGACTTTGCCTTTGCTCTCAGTTTTCCAGAGATTTTGGCTGGGTTAACATGCAATTGACTTACAAATACGAAATTCAGTGTCTCTCAAAGGTGCATTTAAATCCTGAAAGACCTAAAAGACATGGGATACACAAAGTTAATATTTCCCCATTCAAGAATAGCTTTTTTGCCTGACATTAAGATGTGCCTTTGGAAGAAGGAGATATCTGCTAGTTAATAGAGTCTTTTATGAATCAGTAAAAACCACTCCTCCTGTGTTTATGCAGCTCACAAGAACAGTGCTTTTTTGAGTGTCCTTGAGCAGACTGGCAGAGAAATCTTTCCTGTGAGAGATGTAATACCACTCCCTTGTGCAGAGCAAAGTTGTGGCTGAATTTCTGTCTACACTTACTCCTGCTGGGCCCCTTTGTGGTAATATAGTTCATTACAGCTGTGGGCTGTATGTATGTTAATGTGTTATCAAATGGCACTGTTTTCCTTGTATTCTCCTTTAAGAACTTAAAAACCATTGTCCTTCTCACCTGCAGTGAAGTGAACAAGTTGTTTTTTTTTTAATTTTTATTTATTCTTTTTTTTTTTTACACTCCAGATTTTATCCTCCCTCCCCATCCACCCTCTAACTGTTCCACATCCCAAACCTCTCCCAACTCTGGTCTCCACAAGGATGTGCCCACACCTCCACCACCACCCCCCTACAGCCCACCTGACTTCTAAACTCCCTGAGGCCTCCAGTCTCTTGAGGGTTAGGTGTATCATCCCTGAATGAACACAGACTTGGCAGTCCTCTGCTGTATGTGTGTTGTGGGCCTCATATCAGCTGGTGCATGCTGCCTGCTTGGTGGTCCAGTGACTGAGAGATCTCAGGAGTCCAGGTTAATTGAGGCTGCTCGTCCTCATACAGGGTTGACCACCTTCTCACCTTCTTCCAGTCTTTCTCTAATTCAACCACAGGGGTCAACAGCCTCTGTCCATTGGTTGGGTGCAAATATCGGCATCTGACTCTTTCAGCTGCTTGTTAGGTCTTAACTCACCTAAGTCACTACTCAAAACTGGAATCATACGGAAGTAGATACTTGGCACAGACAATTAGCCCGAATACTCAGTTTATTTATTTATTTTTTTCAACTTTTATTAGATATTTTCTTCATTTACATTTCAAGTGTTATCCAGAAAGTTCCCTATACCCTCCCCCCTCCCGGCCCTGCTCCCCTACCCATCCACTCCTACCCCTTGGCCCCAGCATTCCCCTGTATTGGGGCATAAAAAGTCTGCATGACCAAGGGGCCTCTCTTCCCACTGATGGCCAACTAGGCCATCCTCTTCTATATATGCAGCTAGAGACATGAGCTCAGGGGGTACTAGTTAGTTCATGGTTATTCTTCCACCTAGACGGTTGAAGACCCCTTCAGTTCCTTGGGTACTTTCTCTCGCTCCTTTTTCCTTGGGAACCCTGTGTTCCATCTAATAGCTGACTGTGAGCTTCCACCTCCACGTTTGTCAGGCATTGGTATAGTCTCCCACGAGACAGCTATATCCTGGCCCTTTCAGCACCATCTTGCTGGCATATGCTATAGTGTCTATGTTTGGTGGCTGATTGTGGGATGGATCCCTGGCAGCCGCAGTCGTTGGGTCCATCCTTTGGATTCAGCTTCACACATGATCTCTTTAACTCTTTCAATGTGTGCTTTGTTCTTAGTTCTAGGAAGGGGTGACATGTCCACATTTTGATCTTCCTTCTTCTTGAGTATCATGTGTTTAGTAAATTGTATCTTGGGTAGTCTAGGTCCGGGCTAATATCCACATATCAGTGAGTACATGTTATGTGAGTTCTTTTGTGAATGGGTTACTTCACTCAGGATGATGGCCTCCAGATCCATCCATTTGCCTAGGAATTTCATATATTTATTGTTTTTAATAGCTGAGTAGTACTCCATTGTGTAAATATACCAAATTTTTTGTATCCATTCCTATGTTGAGGGACATCTGGGTTCTTTCCAGTTTCTGGCTATTATGAATAAGACTGCTATGAACATAGTGGAACATGTGTCCTTGTTACCAGATGGAATATCTTCTGGATATATGCCCAGTAGGGGTATTGCAGGATCTTCCAGTAGTACTATGTCTAATTTTCTGAGGAACTGCCAGACTGATTTCCAGAGTGGTTGAACCAGCTTGCATTCCCACCAACAATGGAGGAGTGTTCCCCTTTTTCCACATCCACGCCAGCATCTGTTGTCACCTGAATTTTTGATCTTAGCCATTCTTACTGGTGTGAGGTGGAATCTCAGGGTTGTTTTGATCTGCATTTCCCTGATGATTAAGGATGCTGAACATTTTTTCAAGTGCTTCTCAGCTATTTGGTATTCCTCAGTTGAGAATTCTTTGTTTAACTCTGTGCCCCACTTTTTAATGGGGATATTTTATTTTCTGGTGTCCACCTTCTTGAGTTCTTTATATATACTGGATATCAGTCCCCTATCTGATTTAGCATTGGTAAAGATCCTTTCCCAATCCGTTGGTGGCCTCGGTTTATTTTTATATGGACACTATATACAATGAATTAATCCCTTGTACTTGAGCATTCTTGTAACTATCTTCAAAGAAAATGATAAATTAATTTGAGTCATGATACATGGAATAGACTGTTAGTTTTATAAAGCAGAAGTTTAATTTTTTTTTTTTTTTTTTTTTTTTTTTTTTTTTTTTTTTTTTTTTTTTTTTTTTTTTTTTTTTTTTTTTTTTTTTTTTTTTTTTTTTTTTTTTTTTTTTTTTGGTTTTTTGAGACAGTGTTTCTCTGTAGCCCTGGCTGTCCTGGAACTCACTTTGTAGACCAGACTGGCCTCGAACTCAGAAATCCACCTGCCTCTGCCTCCCAAGTGCTGGGATTAAAGGCGTGTGCCACCACGCCCGGCCTTAAAATGTTTTGTAGAATTTAAAGCCCCTACAAGCCTTCATTTCTTCATCTGTAAAAAGACAGTTGAAAATAATCCTTCATTGAGGTTGTTGTGTACAATAAATGAAATAGCAAAGTAGTAAATAAATGTCAATTCTTCTCATTTCTGTAATTGCTCATATTTTCATAATATTGAGAACACAAAGCACTTTCATATCCAAGATCAGCTGATGCTTAAAACTGTCTTCAATAGAAGCAAAACACAGAGGAACAAAGGGCCCCAATTTTTACCAGGCCTAATTATAGTTTCATATGACTGAATATCAGTTTTAGATCAAACCACAACTTTTTCTGTCATTATTCTCCATATTATTAGTATGACTGAATGAGAGCCTGATAGAAAAAGCACCACATTCAAAATATCCCTCTTGTATCTGGAGAAGTTCTTACCAAGTAGCATTTGGGTTGTGTTTCACTATGCAGTAAAGACATGGGAAAGAAGACCTACTATCTGGTTGAATCCAGCCTCTTCAGTTGAATTTTACACAAAATGTAGTCTTTAAGATATGGTTGAATCTTACTTGACTCAATTTTTCATGATCATTAAATGTCTGAACATTAAATTCAGACTTAAAGTAAGGATTGAAACATGGTATACAGTATAGTTAGAAATGCCAATCAAAGTGATTAAAATCTTATTTTAAAAAAAATATTTCTATATTTTGTGAACTAAATTTTATTTTTCTCACAGTATATCAAGGTCAGAATTTACTGCTGTGAAACAAAGTATTAAGTCAAGAGTCAGTTGGTACGCTGTAGATATGTTTCTGTAAGGTCATTGTCCACATTATTCTTTTGGTCACAAGGGAAATTATTTAGTTTGGAACTAACTGTAACTACAATTTCCAATTAATATACAACAAACTCCAAATGATGAATTTCATTATGAAGATATCTTAGATATTGTAAAGAATATGAGAAGAGAAGTCACAAAAGTATTCTAGAAAGGCCTTGGGAGACCACGTTTTAATTTACCATTGCCGTTTTTCTTTTTTAGCTGCCCTTCCTTCTCTTCTACCACCTTCCATTCCTCCTCCTCCTCCTCCTCTGTATCTTCTCCTCTCCTTAGGCATTTTTCCTGACCCAATTTCTCAAGCTGTGTATCATTGCCTTGGCATCTGACATGTCAATGATTGTTGGGACCAAATGGTTCAGTGGATAAGAAAATCAAGACCAAAGAAATAGATCAGTGGATAAGAAAATTTGAGGAAACCTGAGTTTAGATTCCAGTACCCATGTAAAAGCTGACCTGAGCCAGTAATCCTAGATGTGGAAGATAGAGAAAACTTAGTATGTGATGGATGCCAGATGAGCTGGGTAACTTTTCTCAGGGTAATAAGGCAGAGAGTGACAGAACACAGAACACCTGACCTCCTCTCTTTCTCTCTCTCTCTCTCTCTCTCTCTCTCTCTCTCTCTCTCACACACACACACACACACACACACACACACACACACAAGCACACATAGCATTGACACACATACCTGTAAAGATATACATGTACACAGGAAGCTGAATTTTGCTACTTTAAATTGGAACACGTGACTAATCTTGGTCCAATAAGCGGATTAAAAGAGGTAGCATCAGCTCTAGACCTTAGCAGAACCAATGAGACAAACTGTGAGTTCCATCTATAGGTGTTTGAACTGAGACCATAAAAATTTGGAAGAAAAACTTGGCAATGGCCATTTAAATGGTCAGTCTTCTTTTCTTCTATCTTGTTAATGCTATCTCTTTGTCATTGCTTCTTTTTTTTCATATCATTTCTGGCATCCACAGTTTCTATTTGTCTATCCATTTGCCACTATCCACTGGCTTTTCTGAAGGTTTGGTGTGCTTACTTTAATCTGACTGGTTCATAGTTCTTTTAATTTTTTTATGTGTCTCTACTTTATACTAGTAGCAGAAAATGAATGGTGTCTCAGAATCCCAGTTCAAATTTCTCAGGAAAGGAGTGACTTTTAATTATGCTTAAATGTGTTAATATGAAATAATGTCAATCACACAACAAGCACTATACAGGAGTAGTAGCTATTGTATTATTCTTCACCCTGTTTGAATATTCTTTTTTTTTCTTCCAATTTTTTATTAAATATTTTCTTCATTTACATTTCAAATGTTATCCTGAAAGTTCTCTATACCCTCCCCCATCCCCTGCCCTGCTCCCCTACCCACCGACTCCCAAATCTTGGCCCTGGCTTTCTCCTGTACTGGGGCATATAAAGTTTGCATGACCAAGGGACCTGTCTTCCCAATGATGGCCAACTAGGCCATCTTCTGCTACATTGCAGCTAGAGACAGGAGCTCTGGGTGTACTGGTTAGTTCATATTGATGTTCCACCTAAAGGGTTTAGACCCCTTCAGCTTCTTGGTTACTTTCTCTAGCTCCTCTGTTGGGAACCCTGTGTTCCATCTAATAGCTGACTGTGAGCATCCACTTCTGTGTTTACCAGGCACTGGCATAGCCTCACACCAGACAGCTATATCAGGGCCTTTTCAGCAAAATCTTGCTGGCATATACAATAGTGTCTGCATTAGGTGGCTGATTATGGGATGGATCCCCGGCTGCAGCAGTCACTGGATGGTCCTTCCTTTTGTTTCAGCTCCATACTTGATCACTGTAACTCCTTCAATGTGTGCTTTGTTCCTAATTCTAAGAAGGGGCGAAGTGTCCACACTTTGATCTTCATTCTTCTTGAGTTTCAGGTGTTTAGCCAATTGTATCTTTGGTAATCTAGGTTTCTGGGCTAATATCCACTTATCAGTGAGTACATGTTATGTGAGTTCTTTTGTGATTGGGTTACCTCACTCAGTATTATACCCTCCAAATCCATCCATTTGCCTCTGAATTTCATGAATTCATTGTTTTTAATAGCGGAGTAGTACTCCACTGTGTAAATGTACCACATTTTCTGTATTCATTCCTCTGTTGGGGGGCATATGGGTTCTTTCCAGCTTCTGGCAATTATAAATAAGGCTGTGATGAACATAGTGGAGCATGTGTCCTTATTACCAGTTGGAACATCTTCTGGATATATGCCCAGGAGACCTATTGCAGGATCCTCTGGTAGTACTATATCCGATTATTCCAGACACTGGCTTCATTTGTTTCTATCCTTGCTGATGAATCTTATGCCTACTTTCCTTTGCATTGTCACATTTTCTGCTCTATTGTAGTTGCTTTTGGAACTTCTCATCTTACACTCATGCTCCTTAGAGGTAAGAGGCATGGATTTCTGAAAGTGAGCACATTGTTATGGATGAGGGCTCCTATAGTGCCCTACTACTATAAGTGCTCCAGACATGCATAATGAGCAGAATAGAAGACATGCATTTGGAACATTGTATTTAGAATAGAATTTCTCTTACGATCTGTAGTAGAAACTTAATAAGATTTTTGTGTCATGGGTGTTATGTTTTCCATATTGCCAATAAACAGGTTCGTTCTTTCTTTCTTTCTTTCTTTCTTTCTTTCTTTCTTTCTTTCTTTCAAAATTTCGTTTCTTTCTCTTTCTTCCATCTTTCTCTTCTCTTCTCTTCTCTTCTCTTCCCTTCCCTTCTCTTCTCTTCTCTTCTCTTCTCTTCTCTTCTCTTCCTCCCTCCCTCCCTCCCTCCCTCCCTCCCTCCCTTCCTTCCTTCCTTCCTTCCTTCCTTCCTTCCTTCCTTCCTTCTTCCTCCTCCTCTTCTTCTTCCTCTGCCTTCTTTTTCTTCAGCTTTGAAGATGGTACACCAGGTTTTTTGTATGCTAGGCAAACTATATATCTCTAAGCTACTTCCAAAGATCTGATAAGTATTATTTTGAGTTGATTCCTTTGGGAATCAAAAGATTACTTTGGGAAGAGCATGTTAGTTTCAAGTTTTATACTTATATAGAAAATAATATGCAGATAAAGCTCCAAATTGATGTAAATTCAAGTGTTATTTAACAAAGGGATTGATTAAATCCTGGGCATCAATTCCTGATTATGCTTCTTTTCCTAAAACTCCATTCACTTTGTCAATATGATACAAAGGTATAATTTGAAACCTGTATCTTTTATTTCCCAGTCAAAACATTTTCTGTATTATTTGGATGTTTCTCAAATACTATGCTTCTGACCTTGTGCAAAGTAGAGTCTGCAGACCAAGCCCAGCCTGACACTTCTATTTTTACAAACAGGGTTTCATATATCTCAGGTTAGCCTTGACTTTCCTATGAAGTCTAAAATGATCTCGAACTCTTAATCTTACTGTCTTCACCAGGATTATCTTCATGCACCTACAAAGCTGTGCTTTCAGTTCCATTTTTTTTTTCTTTTGACACTATTACTGATGCCATGTTAAACTTGCAGACAGGAGCCTAGCATGGCAGTTGTCTGAGAGGCTCTATCAGCATCTGAGTGAGACAGATGCAGATACTCATAGCCAACCATTGTAGTGAAGTCAGGAACCCCTACCAAAGAGTTTGGGGAAGGATTGAAGGAACTGAAGGGGATGACCATCCCATAGGAAGACCAATAATGTCAACTAACCTGGGCCTACTGGGAGCAACCAGAGGCTGAACCACCAACCAAAGAACATACCACAGGGGCTGATCAGAAGCCCCTGTTGCATATGTAGAGCTGCCTTGTCTGGGCTCAGTGGAAAATGAGTGCCTAATACTTGTAGAGACTTTCTGTCCCAGGGTGGGAGGATACAGTGGGGGGGTACCCTCTCAGAGGTGAAGGGGAAGAGGGATTAGGAAGAACTCTGTGAGGAGGCCAGGTGGAGAGCAATATTTGGAATATAAATAAATAATTAATAAAAAAATTCAGAAATCTCAGCTGACCCCAAGACCTAGTACTCAGCAGCAATATTTTAATCAGAAGCTTTAATGATTCATGTGCAAATTAAGTATGTGACTCTCAGGAGACACTGATAGGGAATTTCTCTTAGACAAGCTGTGTATATTATTGGAAAGGGAACAACATTGGGATTAAAGAGGTATATTTAAAATTCTGTTCAAACTGGTGATTGGTGCTGGGCAGTGGTGGCGCCTGCCTTTAATCCCAGCACTTGGGAGGCAGAGGCAGGTGGATTTCTGAGTTCAAGGACAGCCTGGTCTACAGAGTGAGTTCCAGGACAGCCAGGGCTACACAGAGAAACCTTGTCTTGAAAAAGCAAACAAACAAACAAAACAAAAACAAAAACAAAAAACAAACAAAAAAATGGGCGATAAGCTTCACTTTTTTTTTTACCAGTAATGTGAGGATACACCTATGCTTACCTAATAAATGTGTTTTGCATTGGATACTACATTGATTTCCAAGTGCTGCCCTAACAAATTATCACAAAAAAAACTGGTATCATAAACAACAAAAATGATTTCTGTTGCACTATTAGCTGCTAGAAGCCTGACATCAAGTTTGTGCAATTATTCTCATACCGAAGATTCTAGGAGAAAATTATTCCCTGATTCACCAAGTTCTTATAGTCCTGAGTGTTCCTTTGCTATTCCTCTATTCCTTCACTCTCTTCATTTCAGTCTCTCCTTCATTCTCATATGGCCTTTCCCTGTGTCTCTGTGTATATTCTCCCCTTTTATGAGGAAAATAGTCATTAGATTTAGAGATATTCTAAAGCTAACAACATATATTCTTCAAAATACTAATATATATGTTTTTTTCTTCTTTTTTAACTGTTAAGGGTTAGCTTTATATTTTTATATTTATATTTAAATAACATACAAAAAACACATGTTCTAGTGGCATTTCCACACATACTTATTATTATACTTCATTCATATACAACACCTTGTTTCCAAATAAGATCACATTCTAGAATTCCAGGTAGACTTTTGAAGAGGAAATGTAATCTAACCCCTCTCTCATATGCTATATCAGCATAGGTAAAAAATATTAGCACAAAATATACACTTAAAATATTTTTATTATTTTTGTTTCCTTTCTTGTTGTATTGAGGATTGAATTCATGGTCTTATACATGTCAAGCAGGTGCTTTTCAGCTGAGCTACATTAAATGTCCTTCTTCAATTTTATTTTGAGACAGAATCAGGCTAAGTTGCTAAAGCTGGCTCATGAACTTGGTCCATAGCCTACTGAGGACTAGAACTTGTTCTAGTCCTGTATCTATCTACAAAATAATTTTCCAGACTTGTCTTAATAGGCCTTGTGATTATTGTACCTTCTGTAGGCTAAGAGCTGGGCAGGGAAATATTAGAGCAATCTCAAATGGTCCCCTAACTATTTGTGCCAAGATCTTTCAATTTTACAAGAACACATGTAACAGATTCTTTTGTTGTTGTTGTTGTTGTTGTTGTTGTTGTTGTTTTTCCTTTTCACAATATGCATTCTGGTGCTAACCCAGTTCAGTTTTAACCTCTCTGCATTTTGGAGCAAAACTTCCTTTTAAGTAAAGTAACAGATGCCTATGAAGAAATAAGCCATAGGCAAGAAAAGCATTACAGTACAGTGGTTGGTACTGTAAAATCTCATTCTTTTCCTCTCTGCGACTAGTGTACCTGCCTGAGGAAGGGATTAATATTCTTAATAAAATTCCTATAGGCTATGACTTTCTGTGGTATCCCTCAAGAAGAGGCTTCCTTGACTGTGAAATGTATTTATATCTCAAGAGAAAGTAAGAGGAGTACAAATTTTGAACTTTCTTTGGAGTAAATCTTGACAGGTGCTAGCTTTAGGGTGAATTGCATTTGGGCATATCTTATCAGATACCATGGCTCTCAATTTTCAGATTGGCCAGGTAAAGTGACAACCTCATTTCCCATGGCTTTTGTATCTATAATAACAATTCCTCCTTTCGAAAAAAGTTCTAGGTTGCCTTGTCCTCTTTTATTGTACTCTTACTATACAAATCTGCCCTATTCTACATTAATCACCCAATTATCCATGAGTGGTACACATTACAGTTTTGAATTTTCACTAAAAAGTCTCTCTTGGAGAGATGGGAAATCACCTCAGTTGCCAGCATGCAAGTGCTGTAATTCTCAGCACAGTACCTGTCTTGGAGCAGAAACAAATCAATAACTAAATGTGACTGAAGCTAGATTACTAACTCAATCTTCCAGTCTCCAAGGAGGAAAAAGGCGCAACCTTTAATAGGGAGTAGCCTGTTGAATAAGTATGGTAGTTATCTTACTGGCAGGAAGACATCTGCCAAGGGGAAATCTTGGTCTTGGGGAGGGATTTTAGTTTTATAGTTTTCAAATTTTATTTTAGTTAGAATTATTTTCTATTTATTTTCTGATCCTGTGTTAGAAATTGATATTATATATGGAGCTTACATAAGAAGTCTCTTTTCACTTCATTTAGTATTGTAAGAAGGATAAACTTGATTTTGTTATAGAATTCAGAGGACCAAGATACATTGTCTCTCAAGTAGGTAACACTGTTGCTATGGTGATTTGAATGAAAACTGTCCTCTATAGGCTTTTGCATTTGATCACTTGCTCTTTAGTTAGTGGTGGTATTTGGGACAGTTTTAGCATCTTTAGGACATACAGCTTTGCTAAAGGAAGCATTTCAGTGGAAGAGAGGTTTGAGGACTTAGGACCTCACCCCGCTACTAGTTCCCTCTATATATTTTCTGTGTGTGGCTGAGATGTGATCTATCAAAAATTTTCCTTGCCATGTTGGACTCTAATCTCTCTAGGACTGTAAGCCAAAATATCCTCCTTCATAGATTTGGTCTTGATCATCATGTTTTTAGCACAGGAAAAAGAAAAAAAAGAAAATAGTAGAGTTGCCTTTGAGGAATCCAACAGATTCCAGTGCTATTTGGTTCAGCAGCTTCTGAATTAAAGCAAAGTCATCATAAAGTGATAAAGTGACTCTGAATCCTGACTATACATTAGAATCATCTGGAGAGCGTTTCAAAACTACTGATTTGCCCCAGGCTCATCACTAGAGATTCTTATTTAATTGGACCAGGGAAAGAAAAAAGTGTTTTAATAAAAGATCCTCAAGTGACTCCTGCTATCTGGTTGAGAAACATTGCCTTAAAGAGAAAAAATAGGTTGAAGGTTTCAGGACCAAAGAATGTGCCTTTCAAAGGAGGGAGAAGAGTGGCTATATAAGGAGGCTTTAGAGAAAAAGCATGCCTTTGAAATGTTCTAAAATCTCTCTCGATATGCCCAATATGGTAGCCACTGGCTACTTGGGGCTGTTGAACACTAGAAAATGTGGATAGTATAACCAAGGAACTAAAATTTTAATTTAAATCAGTTTAAGTATGAATAGGTGCATGGTTTTAGTGGCAGCTATATTGAACAGTGCACCTATAGATTAGTGATTAAGTAGTAAATATTTTATATAAATAGCCAAACAGTAAATAATTTATGTCCTGTGACTTGCATGGACTCTGTCATCAGTACTCAACTGTATCATTATAATGTAGGGGAAAAGCATAAATGATGTATAAATAAATGAATGAGGTATGGATGTATTTCACTCAATTGTCACAAAAGCAGGTATGGAGCTGAATTCAGTCTTTGCATTATGCTTTGCAGACATCTGCTTTAGAGAGTTATTTGGTAATTCTTTTTTATTTCTTATAATTATAAAAATATTTATTAAGAGATAGCTCGTGCCGGGTGGTAGTGGCACACGCCTTTAATCCCAGCACTCAGGAGGCAGAGGCAGGTGGATTTCTGAGTTCGAGGCCAGATTGGTCTACAAAGTGAGTTCCAGGACAGCCAGGGCTACACAGAGAAACCCTGTATCGAAAAAAGAAAAAAAAAAACAGAGAAAGGGGGGAGAGAGAGAAAGAAGGAGAGACAGAAACAGACAGAGACACAGAGAGAAAGATCATTTAGGCTGGGATGTAGCCTAGGGAGTGACTGTATACCAAGTTCAAAGATCTGGCTTCCACCCCCAGCAACACATGACGAAGACATGGTGGCCGCTCACATCTGTAATTTCATTCATCCTTTGGGTTGTAGAAGCAAGAGGAATTCAAGTTCATTTTCAACTGTAGCAAATCCCAGGATACAGAAGACCTGACAGGAGAGCAGCCAGGGGAGAGAGAAGAAAGAAGAAAAGAGAAAAAGGAAAAAAGGAAGCACCAAGTGAGGACCAGGAAACAGAGGATTTGTCATCCCCTATAACAAGGTGGTTTTAGACAGGGTTTTTCTCCTGGTTGGCATTTCAGTGGTCCAGAAGTTCATTCAAGCACTTGGGTTTTATCAGTTTCAGGCCTCCATCTCCCTTTGGAGCTTTACCCTCATCAACTGTCTCAGGATGGTGGCTCCTGTACCAAGCCTCATATACAAAACGCTGTCCCCAGAAGAAAGACAGCTCCATCTCTGCTGCCTTATTTGGGGGAGGGGGATGTTCTGTTTTGTTTTGAGACAGGGACTCGTGTATAGCAGGTGAGCCTCAAGAAAACTTCCAAAGAGCCTTGAAATCCTGATCTTCCGTCCGTGGCCTCCCAAATGCTAGACTTACAGCCACATACTTCACAACTTCATCTCCTCCTTAGACAGAAAGAAATCTCTACCAGAAGCATCTTCATACCCACATACTTCCTCTCACTAGAATTTGATTTGTTCCTTCTTTTTTTTGTAAGCTATGATTATTTATTATTAATTTGGTAGGTTTCTCAGCGAATGCAAAGGCAGGGCTAAAAAGAAATAATTATAGAAAACACAAACAGCATAAAAATGTCAGTGCGCAAAGTACAGGTTTTAGTTCAAGTACCTGGCTGGCTCCGCTTGGCCCTATCCCCCTGCCTGGCTCTGGGCACTGGGCTTCCCAGTAGGGCTTCAAGTATGGCTTCTCTCTCTCTCTCTCTCTCTCTCTCTCTCTCTCTCTCTCTTTCCAATTTTTTATTAGATATTTTCTTAATTTACATTTCAAATGCTATTCTGAAAGTCCCCTCCCCCTCCCCCCTCCCTGCTCCCCTGCCCACCCACTCCCACTTCTTGGCCCTGGTGCTCCCCTGTATTGGGGCATATAAAGATTGCAGTACCAAGGGGCCTCTCTTCCCAATGATGGCTGACTAGGCCATCTTCTGCTACATATGGAGCTA
>LR753448.1:99059-123571 GCA_902729485.2 Mus minutoides
TCTGGGGGTTCTGGTTAGTTCATATTGTTGATCCTCTTCTAGGGTTGCAGACCCCTTCAGCTCCTGGGGTTCTATCTCTAGCTTCTCCATTGTGGGCCCTGTGTTCCATCTTATAGATGATTATGAGCATCCACTTCTGTACGAGACAGCTATATCAGGGTCCCTTAAGTAGGCACTAGCTGTCCTATGCCATAGTGTCCGAGTTTAATGACTGATTATGGGATGGATCTCCCGTGGTGGGGCAGTCTCTGTATGGTCCATCCTTTCATCTTAGCTCTAAACTTTGTCTCTGTAACTCCTTTCATGGGTATTTTGTTTCCTATTCACAGGAGGAATGAAGTATCCACGCGCTGGTCTTCCTGCTTGACTTTCTTGTGTTTTTCAAATTGTATCTTGGGTATTCTAAGTTTCTGGGCTAATATCCATTTATCAGTGAGTGCATGTCCAATGACTTCTTTTGTGATTGGGTTACCTCGCTAAGGATTATATCCCAATTCTTAAAATAACCTGAAGCTTTGTTTTCAGATTAAAACCCATGAATTTATTGAACTTTGATATATACTGAATGAAGCATTAGTTTCTCTTTTAAAGATTTCATTTTTAATTATTTCTATGTATGTGTATGCATGGGGAGGTGCATATGTGCACATGATTGCAGATGCCCATAAATGGCAGGAGACATCCAATTCCCTGGAGATGGCATTATACACAATTGTAAGGCACCTGATGTTGGTACTGGGAACTGATCTGAGGTCTTCTGGAAGAACAAAATGTACTCTTAAATGCTGAGACATCTCTTCAATCTCTAGTTTTGGCTTTAATCCAATAAAGTTTTCTAAGAAAACTGTCTTGGACTCACATATAAGTGGACATAAGCCATATACTGCAAGATAACCATGGTCTAATCCACAGACCCAAAGAAAAATGGATAAGGAGGACTCAAGTGAACTTGAATGAATCTCACTCAGAAAGGGAAAAAAAAAAAAAGTAGTGAATGGGGAGAGGGAAGTAGGTGGGAGAAGAGCTGAGGAGGGGAAAGGAGATGAGAATGTGGGGAGAGGGTTGGGAGTGAGAATGGAAACTCCATGGGGGGGGGGGAATATTTGGGATTAGCTGGAGACTGGGACTGGGGAGATTCCAGGGAGTCTATTGAAGTGAAAATAGTTGAGAATCCTACAAGCAGAGGATATGGAGAATGAACTGGCCACCTCCTGTAGCCAGGTAGGATTTCCAGTGGAGGGAGGGAGATATCAGCTCTTTCACAAAACCTTCAAAATTTAACCTGCCTACAAAATGTGGAGGGATAAAAATGGAGCAGAGATTTAGGGAACAGACAGCCAATGACTGCCTCAACTTGAGATGCATCTCATGATCCATTCTAAGAATGGGGAATACAATTGAGTGAGTTGGAGGAGTCAACAATACCATAGAAGACCTACAGAGTCAACTAATTTGGGACCATTGGGGCTCACAGAATTGAACCTCCAACCATGGAGCACACAGAGTTGGACCTGGACTCCCTACACATTTGTAGCAGGTGTGCAGCTTGGTCTTCATGTGGGTTCCCTAACAATTGGAACAGGGCCTGTCTCTGACTCTGTTGCCTGCTATTGGATCCTCTTCCCATAACTGGACTGATTAGTTAGGCCTCAACAAAAGAGGATGCACCTAGTCCTGCTCAGACTAGATGTCCCAGGACAGGGTGGTACCCAAGAGGAGGAAATTCACCCTCTAGAGAAGAATAGGAGGGGGGAAATGGGAGTAGGACTTTTTAAGGAAAGGACTTGGAGGAGAGGATGAAGGGCTGTGATCATGATGTAAAGTGAATAAAAATAAATAAATTATTGGAAAAAAGTAAAACCTAAAGTTTTATATTGTTATATAGAATTAGTGCCACGACAGATATTTTTTCTACCACTTTAATGGATAGCTGTTTTACACACACACACACACACACATACACACACACACACACATACACACACACACCAAATATTTAAAATGCATTTTATTTGTACTACCATTCTTTTCATAGAATTAGGCTCTGTGTTCTACAATGCAGTAAATATTTTAGAAATATAGACAGTTTAATTTGGTGAGTGGACTAGTGATGTAATTTTATTTTGTGTGTGTATTCTATCAACACATGGAAAAATGTAAAGTCAGTCTTTATTGATTTATTTTTGTTATTGTGTTCATAAACACGGCACAGACTAATTTTTATGTACATTTTATTAAATTGGCAATATTTTTCCTGTTATCTATCTATCTTGAAAGGATGGATGGCATGCTGGTGCATTATTAATTTGCATCATTCACTAATAGAAATAATAACGAGTTTTATCATAATCACTCTTTGTAAGAAGCACAAAATGATGTTCTCAAAAATGAGCAATCCTAAGATAATCACATTTTATGGACATAAATGATTTCAAATTCCTAATTAATATAATCTGAGTATTATTGTGTCATTTTAACAATCCATCATTGTAAAATAGCTGTAAATATGCTGATAAAGATGATAAACATTAATGGAACCCTAGCCAGAAGCTAATATCTTCTGGTAAGGAGCATTAGGGAACAGTGGTATAGCCAAAATGGCTTTGGAGAAGTAATATGGTAAGACTTCACAATATAGGATATAACAAATCAGTTTCCATTATTATATTCAAGGCACCCAATGATTCCAATAGTCATTTTCAAATAGGACACAGTAAACACAATGAAGTTTTGTTCATTTCTGGATGATAATAGTATCAAATATGTAAATACACACACATACACATATATATAATACATATGATAGATTTGGCATGTGAAGAAAGAAATTACTTGGGCAAAAGCAATGCTTGTAGTCTTGAGAACTACATTGTCATGACTAATTAAATAAGAGGAAGATATTCAGTTTTAGGGCAAGGACTAACTTTAGTGATTTGCTGTATAAGGACCAAAGGATGAGATCTAGACCCTCCTAAGAATTCAAGCTCTCTATTCATATATACTAAATATAAATATATTCACCATGGGTATTAAAGTGAGCAGGGGATGTTACAGGGCAGGGTTTAAAAGGAGGGAAGGGAAGGAGTAAATGATGTTTACTGTAAACTCAAAAAGTAAAAAATTATTTTTTAAAAAGAGACTACATAGTTCTTAGGAACCTGAGCCAGGCATATGAGATCCAGGTGTTAAGACACATAACTACTATTCTTTTTTTTCTTTCTTTTTTTTTTTGGGGGGGGGGGTTCAACTTTTATTAGATAATTTCTTCATTTACATTTCAAGTGTTATCCAGAAAGTTCCCTATACCCTCCCCCCTCCTTGCCCTGTTCCCCCACCCACCCGCTCCCACATCTTGGCCCTGGTATTCCCCTGTACTGGGGCATATAAAGTCTGCATGACCAAGGGGCCTCTCTTCCCACTGATGGCCAACTAGGCCATCATCTTCTATATATGCAGCTAGAGACATGAGCTCAGGGGGTACTAGTTAGTTCCTGGTTATTCTTCCACCTAGAGGGTTAAAGACCCCTTCAGCTCCTTGGGTACTTTCTCTAGCTCCTTCTTCCTTGGGAACCCTGTGTTCCATCTAATAGCTGACTGTGAGCTTCCACCTCCATGTTTGCCAGGCATTGGTATAGTCTCCCAGGAGACAGCTATATCCTGGCCCTTTCAGCACCATCTTGCTGGCATATGCTATAGTGTCTATGTTTGGTGGCTGATTGTGGGATGGATCCCTGGCAGCCGCAATCGTTGGGTCCATCCTTTGGATTCAGCTTCACACATGATCTCTTTAACTCTTTCAATGTGTGCTTTGTTCTTAATTCTAGGAAGGGGTAACGTGTCCATATTTTGATCTTCCTTCTTCTTGAGTATCATGTGTTTAGTAAATTGTATCTTGGGTAGTCTAGGTTTCCGGGCTAATATTCACATATCAGTGAGTACATGTTATGTGAGTTCTTTTGTGAATGGGTTACTTCACTCAGGATGATTTTAGAGGGCCGCGCCCTAGTCAGCTCAGGCACCATTCTAAGATGGCACCTACATCCTGTTAGAGCTAGTAAACAACCTGAATACATCCTGTTACCACCCCCTGTACAGAGCTAGTAAACAACCCAAAAGCACATGTGCCTGCTGCTTAACCACTGCCCAGCCCAGGGCTTAACATGAGTGATGGCCCAGCAGCTAATCCGGTTAAGACACGCCTCCTCCTTGGCTATATAAGCCAAGGCTTTTCCGGGCTCTGAGTCTTCCTCTTTCAAGGCTTCAATAAAGCAGTCTGTAGAAGGATCCTGGCATTGGTGTGTTTTCCTGCTGGCAGGAAGGTAGTGTGACGCACAGATGATGGCCTCCAGATCCATCCATTTGCCTAGGAATTTCATATATTTATTGTTTTTAATAGCTGAGTAGTACTTCATTGTGTAAATATACCAAATTTTTTGTATCCATTCCTCTGTTGAGGGACATCTGCGTTCTTTCCAGTTTCTGGCTATTATGAATAAGGCTGCTATGAACATAGTGGAACATGTGTCCTTGTTACCAGATGGAATATCTTCTGGATATATGCCCAGTAGAGGTATTGCAGGATCTTTCGGTAGTACTATGTCCAATTTTCTGAGGAACAGTTTCTTGTTGGAATGGAGATTCAAATACCATATGAGGGTAGAGGTAAGGTGGACAATTTGGGGTTTTCAAAACTACAGTTTAGAGTCCATCTCATATTTTACTTGCAAACTTCCAACTAACCTTTATTTCTTTGTCATTGAATTGTGAATTTCTTTCATTAAGAACTAATTTGCTCATTTCTGTATTATCTCTGCCTAGCACAATACCTAGAATAAGGTAGATAGCAACAAACAGAAAAAAAAATACTGGATTAAATACCCAAACAAAAATGACAATTATTTGTATATAATTTTATGAAGGGAATCATCAGGAAGAGGGACAAAATAAGTTAATAGTAGGAATAAACAGGATCAAAGTACATTATAAACATGTATGGAAATGTAATAATGAAATCAGTTACTTTATATTAACACATGCTAAGGAAAAGTATGAACCTTTTAATTTAAGTATCTTTTTGAAATGCCTGAAGTATACAGCTATATGAGATGGATTATTCTCTGAACAGCAGCTCAGCTAATTTTCACTTATATGTCATGTGAATTTAATCATTTTATAACACTACAAAATGTGCTTTTATAACTGTTGTAATAAAGCCATTAAGCTTTGAAAGCATTCAGTTTTACTTTCTACATTCACTAGCCCCATTCTTGTCAGGTAATATTTTACAATTAATTCTCCCAGTGAGCTTTAGCATCATGCACAAACAATCTCTCTTGGCATATGGAAGATCTGGCATGTGCCACCATTAATTTCATTCTTTTCTGCTGAGAGTGGACCAGAACACTGTAGCAAAATTTTGAACACCCTTAGTGCCTGTGGCCATATGGAAGTAAGACTTCTCCCTCCATTCCCAGTTTTACTGGAAGAAAAGGAGACAAATAAACCTTTCTTTTAGTAAAGCAATTAGAATTTTTTGTTTGTTTGTTTTGTTTTTTTCGAAAAAGGGTTTCTCTGTATAGCCCTGGCAGTCCTGGAACTCACTCTGTAGACCAGGCTGGCCTCGAACTCAGAAATCCGCCTGCCTCTGCCTCCCGGGTGCTGGGATTAAAGGCGTGCGCCACCATGCCCGGCTACAATTAGAATTTTAATGTAGTTTTATATAGATGCAATTTTATTTTCATCTTAGAAATACAGATACATAGAATAATGTATATTATTTATTGGATGACATTTTGCTTGTTTCTTTAGGTTTGCTTATATAAATAATGCTATGATGACTATCATTATGTATGTCTTTCTGAAAATTTATATTTTCCTTAAGAAAAATACCTGGGAACTAAATTAGAGAATTTTAAAGTTTTAAATCTTACAAATTTTCTCTCTAGAAATATAGCATCATTTTAGAGTCTCATTAGACACCACACACACACACACACACACACACACACACACACACAATCTTTGACATGATCATAAAACTGGTTATTAGTTGCTCTTTAATATACCTATAAATCTGGTAGATAAAACTACATTGGCTTAAAATATGAATCACTTTAGTACAAATATGAATTTATTACTAACATTATCATTATCAGTATTCTTTTTTTCCAACTTTTATTAGATAATTTCTCACATTCCATGATCTGAAACTTAGTTAAATACATGCTTATTCAGTGCCTTATCATTTGAAAACCAGTAGAGGATAATCTGTTAATATAAATGCTATCTCAAGGAACTATGTTAAGGGCTATAGTAAGATAACTGAATTATCTCTATTCTATATATACTTTTTCTGTATCCAGACATTTCTGTACTGTGAGAAAACAATAATATCTGATAGATGATTTTCCTGAAATATTGTACCAGTTTTGGAGCTCTAAACATTATAGCCTGTGCTCATGAAAAACAAAGTGATTTCTGATTGCCTACCACATTCCACACAAGTGACTCAAGGAATGCTTGGAAGTGATGGAGCAAAGAGTTTAAATATTCCCATTAATATAGGAGGTCTTGATAGGACTATGTCCCAAATGCCTAGGCACACATCAACTATTCTACAAGTGCAAGGAAATAAATGAGGAATGAAGGAAAGGTAAAAAGAAGAATTAAAAAGTAGTATAATATATTTATAATTTAGAAAATATTTAGAAATATTTATATTTAGAAAATATATTTATATTTGGGAAATACATTTATATTTAGAAAAATAAGGAACAAAGAAATCAACCTATCAAATCTATTTTAAAATGAGCTCAAAGTAATGGAATAGATATAAATAAATAGGTACTATAAAGTTTCAATCCCATGGCTTTAGTCTCAATACAATGCTTTGATCCCATTAAATAGTCAGTTGTTAATTTTCTTCAAATTTGGCCAAGAATCATTCATTTAATAGATACTAAGCATCTGCACGCATGTGGAAGGTGGGAGATGTTACAAACCCACTGGAACGGAACAGTTCAGCAGGGGAGACAGATGTAAAATCAAATAATGTGTCTGGTAGAGATCCATTAAAGATTATGTAAGAAAAGCCAAGGGAGCAGAGAGGCATTCCCACGGAGCCACTAGAAGTTTCTTTGATGAATTGGCTTTTGTGTTACATTTCCAAAGAAGAGTAAGATTTCAGTTGCAAGAGGAAGAAAAGAAAGGGATTTTTTTTTTAGATTCAGAATATGCTAAACACAAATATTTAAAAAGGAAACACATGGAAAATATGAGTACTATGTTACTAAATATTTTGACTCTTTAAGTTGACTAGATTAATTGATCAAAAAGAATAAATTGATTTTTTTATCAAGAAAACAAGTTGTGATTTTACATTGTAGAAACATAATATTTCCTTTATATGGATTTAATAATATTTTTAAAAATCCTCTAAACGGACTTTATTAAAATAATTTATGGAAAATTCTACTTTGTTGTGCTTCTCATATAAAGAGTATCAAAATTCACTATATTTATACTTTATATGCTTAAGTAGTAATACTTTAACTAGAAAAGGGAAAATACACTAACCAGAATTGATTATAAGAACATATAACTTGTATTAAATTATCAGAATTTTTTCTGTACTAGAAATTAGGAAGAAGAGAAAATGTGGAGTATCGTGACTGCTCAGGTGCTAGACAAGTGTGAGGACCTGAGTTTGATCTCCTGTACTCATTAAAAAGGCAAGCACAGTGGTGAACAATTCTATTCTCTAGAGCTGGGGAGATGGGGAGGAGGATGACTGCAGCAAACTGATCAGCCAGCATAGTCTAATAAGCAACCCCCTAAGTCTGAGTGAGACTCTGTTTCATAAACCAAGGTATATAGGAAATGAGAATGAGACCTGAGATCTAACCCACAAACAGGCATACATACTCAATCAGCTGACCACACGAACACATAGATACACAAACAAGAAAAAAAAAAGTGTTTTTTTTTTTTTATTAGTAAGCATGAGAAAATGTTGAAATGCTAAATAGGGTATTAATCTTATAAAATAAATTTAAAAAATTTCATGTGTCAATGTGATTAGGCCCCAGTGTGTCAAGATATCTTAGCAAACATCCTGGCTGCATTTATGAGGAAATTTTGTGGATATAAATATACAAAACATTTAGTTAAGTAGATATCCTTCTCTAATGTGAATAGGCTAAAACAATAAAGAAGGTACTATACTTCTGGATATCCTGTAACCATGTGTAGGTTGTCAACTGACCATGCAGAAATAAGCAAGTCTCAGTCCAAAACAAATTCACAAACTCTCTCTCTCTCTCTCTCTCTCTCTCTCTCTCTCTCTCTCTCTCTCTCTCTCTCTCTCTGTGTGTGTGTGTGTGTGTGTGTGTGTGTGTGTGTGTGTGTGTTTCTGAGACTCCAAACAGTTTTTATACCTCAACACAGACTTAAAGAATTCGGCCAGGTAGTGTGGGCATATATATGCCCTTAATCCCAGCATTCAGGAGGCAGAGGCTGAGGCAGGCAGATGTCTGAGTTCGAGATCAGCTTAGCCTACAGAGAAAGGTCCAGGACAGCCAGGGCTACACAGAGAAACACTGTCTACAAAAATATTGGCAGGAGGAGATTGAATAAATTGGAATGTAGGTAGTGTGAGTTCCATTTCTGAGTGCTTTAACAATTTTAGAATATTTTCCTTAGGCATTTGAACTATATAGCTATTAGAAATATTGGAAGTTTTTGCATAGTTTTGCTTCCTCTGCTGTGGATAGCAGAAAGATAAGGGCTGACTGGTAGGAGAGGATGAAATCAAAGCTTCTTTTCTGAGCATGGGACAAACACTATTATAATTTATTCTGTGTGTTCTCTTAAGGAACATACTGAAGTTTAGACATCATCTTAAATTTCCATTCAGCTTCACACTCTGTTCCATATTTTCTTTTACTCTTTTCTTTTGAGAGTAAAATATCTTCAATATCTCCTTCTGGGGAATCCTGATCTAGGATAGTATATGGTCAGGAGTACCTTATAAACCAGAAATAGAGAACCCATATGCTTTGGCATGTCTTTGACAGTCTTTCTATATGTGATTTCCTGATATACTTATTAATCATATATGCTTTCATTTACATCAAGAAAAATTATATCGTTATCTTCAGCATAAAGTACTCCAGAAATTCTGGATAGAATAAATGTAAAAAGATAGTGATAATGACTACAGTTTGTAGAGCAACTAATTTGCCTAATTTCTCTTAAATTAATGAAGTACTTGACTAAATTTGTACCCCAATTTCAAAATGAGTTCTGTGACTTCTTTTTTCC
The DNA here is from genome assembly GCA_902729485.2 of Mus minutoides. NCBI lineage: Eukaryota > Metazoa > Chordata > Mammalia > Rodentia > Muridae > Mus > Mus minutoides. The sequence continues at coordinate 108,381 of LR753448.1, forward strand.
TTTTCTTTATTAGTTGAAAATAGACCCTTTTTGTCATACAATACAACCTAACCACAGTTTCTCCTTCCTCCACTCCTTCTAGTCCTGCCCTACCCCCCATCTCCCATCTTTCCCAGATCTATTGACCTCCCATTCCTCTTCAGAAAATATCAGGTTTCCAAAAGACTACGGCCAAACAGGACAAAAAAAAAAAAAAAAAAAAAAAAAAAAAAAAAAAAAAAAAAAAAAAAAAAAAAAAAAAAAAAAAAAAAAAAAAAAAAAAAAAAAAAAAAAAAAAAAAAAAAAAAAAAAAAAAAAAAAAAAAAAAAAAAAAAAAAAAAAAAAAAAAAAAAAAAAAAAAAAGATACAATAAAATGAGACAGAGCCTTCATGTTAAGGCTGGAAAAGGTAACCCAATAGGAGAAAAAGAGTCCCAAGACTAGGCAACTAAATCAGAGGATATACCAGCCCCTACTGTTAAAATTCATATTTAGACTATGATGCACAATTTACTGTCTGGATAAAAGAATGTGATTTAGAAATAACTAACAAAAGGTTAGAAGATAATACATTAGTTATGAAAAACACACAGGTAAAATTATATCTCTTTAAAGGAGAAGCAATAACAGCAGTATTAACCATGATGGTAACCATTTTTATTCTCATGATTTTTAAATTTTATCAGAATTTGCTCCCCTGAAATCTTAATACCATCAATAATTACCACAGGAAAATAGAAAATGCATTTCTGAATCAAGTGAGCATTTGAATACCTGTGACAGTTCTTTTCTCCTTGGAGATGCAGAATTGGCTAATAGAGTCTTACCAGTGTTTAACATATGCTTTTATTAGGCAAGCATGATGGCTCAAACTTTATATAAAGGAATTATTTCTGTATAATGGATATAACTGCATCACGTGGAAATAAATTTAACATCTGCTAGATGGATTTGTATTCTGGGAAATGTGGACTGTTGGTCCTGAAGCAGTTGAGGAATGAGCCGAAGAATGTGGACTATATCCCATAGATTCAACTGCAAATTCAAGTAATTTCTGAACAGATGCTTCAAATCCTGACTTGTGGGGATTTATACAAGCTTACTTGAGTTTGAGTCGTATATTACGTTAACCAGTTTTTCTTTCAAAATTAAGTCTTCTTAGGAAAGATACTTTGTATAGCTAAGTTGGTGTGTGTGTGTGTGTGTGTGTGTGTGTGTGTTTCTCATCAACATATTGAATAAAGAGTTTCTTTCAAATCGTATTAAATGTATCACACATACTGGTTAGCAACATTTCCTGTAATTTAGCTGTGGTTTTATAAATCACATTAAGGAAGATTGCCTAAGTCTCCTTATTATAGCATAGAAATATATGCTAAATATTTTAGGAAAATTGTTGCAATTATGTTTTAAAAAGAAACCTTATCTATGGAAATTACTGATTTCTATATATTTAAAATTGTGACTTACTGATGAGATATGTTTTTATTCAAAGAAGTTCTTCATTTTTTATGAAATATCCATTTATTATAAGATTACTGCTATATTGAGGGTAGAGCATAAGAGAATTTGTCCTCATTTTAATGGAGATTTTTTTTGAAATTAATAATACTCTGAGTTTAGTCCTTGAAAATATGTTTATAGAGTGTTTTTGCCTTGTTGTTTTATTTTGGTGACAAGATACATGAGATAAACTCCCCAAGGGAAGAAGTTTGTATTTTGGCTTAAGGATTCAGAAGCTTCAATTCATGTTTGATTAGCTCCAGTCTTTTTGGCCAAGGAAAAGCCAAAACATCCTGCAGTAAAGGCATGTGGAGGAAAGCTGCTCACGTTGTTGCATCCTGGAAGTAGACAGAGAGGTTTAAAAGAATTAGGTCAAGAAATAATTTTCAAAGGCATGTTCCTAGTGACTGTTGTTTCCAACTAGATGATGCTTCTTAATAGCCCACTTAACTAAGAACTAAAGGAATGGTTAATCCATTGATGAAATCAATACTTTCTTGATCTGATAATCTCTTAATAATGCCACCAACTTGGAAACAAGGCTTCAATGCTGTCTTAATAACAGTTTTATTTCTGTGAAGAAGCACCATGACCATGGCAATTCTCAAAAAGGAAAATATTTAATTTGAATAGCTTACAGTTTCAGAGATTTAGTCCATTATCATCATGGCAGTGGACAGGCAGGCATGGTGCTGGAGATGTTAAGAATTCTACACCCTGAACCTAAGACAGCAGAAGGAGACTGTATGTCACAGTGAACATAGTTTGACTTGAGCATAGGAGACCTCAAAGCCCACCCCCTACGGTGACACACTTCCTCCAATAAGGCCATCCTTCCTCCAACAAAGCCATACCTCCTAATAGTGCCACTCCACAGCACTTTGTTGTCATCTTCTAACATATTCTAACATAACATATTCTAACAGTCTTACTGTGGTTAATAATGCATGATATGAGCATTAAAATTAGTGATTAAGATCCAGATAAAGGAACCCATTATCATCCTCAAGCAGTTATCAAGAAAATCAGGACTAATTGTAAAATTGCTGCCACTGAGACCATCTTACCTTGTGAAGTTATTATTATCCAACAAACTCTGACATTGTAAAATATATATGTATGTTTGCTTCTTTCAAGTGTGCTCATGACAAAGTATCCCTTGTGAAGTTTGTTTTGAAATCTGTTTCTCAATATGAGATCATATGAACTCTTATAGCCCTTATCATGTAATTAGGTAAAGCTTTTGCTTAACCAGATTTGATTATTTCCATCACAGCAGGTTGCTACAAAGTAAGAACAATATCTGTGTTTTGGACCTTCTATCTACCTGTAGAAGCACCATGAACTCCTTGCTAGTATCATTCTTGTAGATATCTCAAACTTCCTAAAACTATAGCCAAAATATATGTCTCTGCTTTATAAATTTCCTAGCCTCAGAACACAGAATAAGACTAATTGTCTGAAAAATATCAAGAAGGTATCACTAACATACTCAGCAAATAACTGATGCTAAAGAGATTGATCAGGGTTAAATATAGGAGCTTATCTTTAAAATGATGTGGGTTCAATTTCCAGTACCCATATGATGGCTTACAACTGTCTTACACCATTTTCTGGTCTCTGTGGGTACCAGGCATTCATATGGTGTACAGAAATACATAAAGTAAAATCCCTATAAACATAAAATTAATAATAATGATAATACAATGAATAATAATGTGAAATTACTATATTGTACAATAGTTTATGATCTCCAGTGAAGAGTTTATTTCTCGGAAGTAAATGGGAAGCCATGCTTCAACTTGTTTTTTTTTTTTAATATTTTTTATTAGTTATTTTCTTTATGTACATTTTAAATGTTATACCCTTTCCTAGTTTCCCCTCAGAAAATCCCCTATCCCCTCCCTCCTCCCTGTGCTACCCAACCTACCCACTTCCATTCCCAGTCCTGGCATTCCCCTATACAGGGGCATTGAACCTTCACAGGACATAGGGCCTCTCCTCCCATTGATGATCTACTAGGCCATCCTCTGCTACATATACAACTAGAGCAAAAAGTTCCACCATGTGTTTTCTTTGGTTGGTGATTTAGTTCCAAGGAGCTCTGGGGGTACTAGTTAGTTCATATTGATATTCCTCCTATAGGGCTTCAGACCCCTTCAGTTCCTTGAGTACTTTCTTTAACTCCTTAATTGAGGACCCTGTGCTCTGTCTAATGGATGATTGTGAGCATCCACTTCTGTATTTGTCAGGCACTGGCAGAGCCCCTCAGGAGACAGCTATATCAGGCTCCTGTCATCAGGCTCTTGTTGGCATCTGCCAACATAGTGTCTGAGTTTGGTGGTTGTTTAAGGGATGGATCCCCAAGTGGGGCAGTCTCTGCTCCTAACATTGTCTCTGTAACTCCTTCCATGGGTATTTTGTTCCCCATCCTAAGAAGGATTCTGAGCTTCTGGGCTAATATCCACTTATCAATGAGTGCATACCATGTGTGTTCTTTTGTGATTGGGTTACCTCACACAAGATGATATCCTCCAGATATATCCATTTGTATAAGAATTTCATAAATTAATTGTTTTTATTAGCTGATTAATACTCCATTGTGTAAATATTCCACATTTTCTGTATCCATTCCTCTGTTGAGGGACATCTGGGATCTTTCCAGCTTCTGGCTATTATAAATAAGGCTGCTATGAACATAGTGGAGCATGTGTCCCTATTACATGTTGGAGCATCTTCTGGGTATAGGCCCAAGTAGTGCTATGTCCAATTTTCTGAGGAACCACCGAACTGAATTCCATTGTACTTGTACCAGCTTGCAATCCCACCAACAATGGAGGAGTGTTCCTTTTTCTCCACATCTTCACCAGTATCTGCTGTCACCTGAATTTTTTATTTTAGCCTTTCTGACTAGCATGAGGTGGAAACTCAAGGTTATTTTAATTTGCATTTCCCTGATGATTAAAGATGTTGAACATTTTTTTAGGTTCTTCTCAGTCATTTGATATTCCTCAGTTAACAATTCTTTGTTTAGCTCTGTACCCCATTTTTTTTTTTTTTTTGGTTTTTCAAGACAGGGTTTCTCTATATAGCCCTGGCTGTCCTGGAACTCACTTTGTAGACCAGGCTGGCCTCGAACTCAGAAATCCACCTGCCTCTGCCTCCCGAGTGCTAGGATTAAAGGCGTGAGCCACCACGCCCGGCTTTCTGTACCCCATTTTTAAATAGGGTTATTTGGTTTTCTGGAGTCCACCTTCTTGAGTTATTTATACCTATTGGATATTAGACCCCTATTGGATTTAGGATTGGTAAAGATCTTTTCCCAATCTGTTGGTGGCGTTTTTGTCTTATTGACAGTATCCTTTGCCTTACAGAAGCTTTACCATTTTATGAGATCCCTTTTGTCTTTTCTTGATCATACAACACAAGCAATTGGTTTTCTGTTCAGGAATATTTCCCCTGTGCCCATATCTTCGAGGCCCTTCCACACTTTCTCCTCTATAACTTTCAGTGTCTCTGGTTTTATGTGGAGTTCTTTGATCCACTTAGACTTGAGTTTTGTACAAGGAGATAAGAATGGGTCAATTTACATCCTTCTACATGCTAACCACCAGTTGAGCCAGCACCACTTGTTGAAGATGCTGTCTTTTTTCCACTGGATGGTTTTTAGCTCTTTTGTCAAAGATCAATTGACCATAGGTGTGTGGGTTCATTTCTAGGTCTTCAATTCTGTTCCATTGATCTACCTGTCTGTCGTTGTGCTAGTACCATGCAGGTTTAATCACAATTGTTCTGTAATACTGCTTGAAGTCAGGGAACACCCCTTCATGATAAATGTCTTAGAAAGATCAGGAATTCAAGGCCCATACCTAAACATAATAAAAGCAATCTACAGAAAACCAGTAGCCAACATCAAACTAAATGGTGAGAAACTGTAAGCAATCCCACTAAAATCATGGGCTAGACAAGGCTGCCCACTCTCTCCCTACCTATTCAATATAGTACTTGAATTTGAAGCCAGAGCAATTAGACAACAAAAGGAGATTAAAGGGATACAAATTTGAAAGAAGTTAAAATATCACTATTTGCAGGTGATATGGTAGTATATATAAGTGACCCCAAAAATTCCACCAGAGAACACCTAAACCTGATAAACAGCTTCAGTGAAGTAGCTGGATATAAAATTATCTCAAACAAATCAGTGGCCTTTCTCTACACAAAGGATAAACAGGCTGAGAAAGAAATTAGGGAAACAACACCCTTCACAATAGTCACAAATACTATAAAATACCTTGGTGTGACTCTAAGGAAGTGAAAGATCTGTATGATAAGAACGTCAAGTCTCTGAAGAAAGATATCCAAGAAAATCTCAGAAGATGGAAAGATCTCCCATGCTCATGGATTGGCAGGATCAACATTGTAAAAATGGCTACCTTGAGGAAAGCAATCTACAGATTCAATGCAATCCCCATCAAAATTCCATCTAAATTCTTCACAGAATTAGAAAATGAAACTTCCAAATTCATCTGCAATAACAAAAAACCTAGGATAGAAAAAAATCTTCTCAACAATAAAAGAACCTTTGTTGGAATCAACTTGGTTTTTCTGTTTGAAATTAGAGTGCCTATATGTATATTATAATCATTTCAATGGAGCACTTTCTATTTACTACCAGATAATTGGATTATTAGAGATGGATATATTCTGTTATTATGTGGGAGGCAGGCAGATACATTTAGGAATATTATTCGAGTATGTTAAATATGCTTTTTAGTTCTGTTGTTCCTAGCTGTGAGATCTTAATAAATATTTAGCCTCTTTGTATATTCTCCCTACTTCATCTCTGAAATGGAAATAATACTAGTAGGTATTTTATTAGAATTTCTGTGAAAATTGAGTGTGTTAATACGTAAATGCTGCTAATTACAAACCTGAAAATAGATATGCAATGACTGGTAAACAGTAAGCTTTAACTTTGTTATTCCTTTTGAAAATGAAGGTACACAAACAAAAGTAATATACTTACACCCACATACATGTAGGTATATTCATTTGAAGTAGAGTGTAGGACAGATATACTTGTATGTATGTATGTGCATTCTTGGATACAAAGATTACTTCACCACTATCAGCCCTAGTACCTAAGGTAGATTGCTGAATCCCTTTAGATTTTCAATACATACTTCCAATATGTGAAATAAGGCTGATAACAGTATCTTCCTGCACAAAACCAAAAATAACAGTGACATTTTTTAAATTGAAGTTTAGTTGTCATGGGGCAATTTAGTGGCAAGACAACCTGGAGAAATACTCTATTTCTAACATCTACAATGACTCAGGCCCCTTCTGTCTTTATGGATTAGAATCCCTAGCATTTTAGCTTTCATCTTCAAAGTTGCTGCATGATCCAAGGAGTTCTAGTCGCTCAGGCTACATTGGGGGGGGGGGGAGTTCATGTCATAGCCATATATAGCTGAAAGGGAGGCTAAGAAAGTTGTTTAGTTGGCAGAATTTCTTTTCCTAATGAAACTTATTTTCTTCATGAAGCAAGAAAATAGATATCTGATGGGTAGCCGGCAGGAACAGCCATGCATGCAAATAGGACTGGTTTAATAGTTTCATGAGGTATTTGAAACTAGCTCAGTTCTGGCAGATAGTATGTGTTTAATGAAGAGGACACCATACATGTTCTACTTAGAAATTCTATTCTAAAAACAATAGTAAAATAACCACAAATGCTGGCATAAGTAAAAAAATAAAAATAAAAATCTGTGGAGTGTAAACCCATAGAAAATACTCCTGATTTCATGATAATGGTTCTTCTTCATACAGATCAAGTTCACAGTTTGAGTCCTGCTACAGTGCTGAGGAAAACTGGGAAGTAACAAATCCTTATCCTTGCTGGACTAGGGTTAGAAATCCCTGCATTTACTGAGGGTGAGCCAAGTCATCCACAGAGAAGAGAATGGGCCATTTGTCTGTGGATGAACTTTTAGAACAATAAGAGAATAAAAACAAAAGAACAGGTTTAGATTTTAACAGCTGTTAAAGACTAATGAGAATGTGTCAATTTTATTCATTTTGACAGGATTATCATAGCTGATTTAGAGTTCTTTCACAGGAATTGTTCATTTTAGGCAAATACATAAATTAAAGGTGCCTTTAACATCAGAATTAAAAATTAAGTTTTTAAAACTGTAGCCTGATTAATGATTTATCACAAATCCATTAGTTATTCTTTAATTTCATTAATGCCTAAAAAGAAAATTTCCCCAGACATAAATACAATGAGTATTACATGACCTCTTTCTCTCACACACAAGTATTCATATTCCTTGTGTCTCAATTTTAATACATGAGTGGCAGGCACCTTAATTTGAATAAAAAGCAAAGAGAAAGGAATGTTACATTTGTAAATTGAATCAAGTCCCATCACTAATCCTAACCACATTAATTGGTGGACTGCTCTAATTCAAATCCCCCCTTTAAAGTGTTGGATGACTCATGTCTCTTTTAAGTTATAAGCTTGCCTCTTGAGACTTTACTTTCTACAGTATACAGTTGTCAGACTCAGAAATGGGATATTATAACTGAGAGCCTCTTTATGTCAGATTTACTAGAGCAGAAAAAAATACCTTAAACATAATTTGTACAAGTTTAAAATATAGACAGAAGCATTATACAACACAAAATTGATCACTTTTAAGTATCTTAAACACTTAATGTATAATTCATGAAACAGGAGGATTTCTGAGTTCAAGGCCAGCCTGGTCTACAGAGTAAGTTCCAGGACAGCCAGGGCTATACAGAGAAACCCTGTCTTGGAAAACTCAAAAAAGACACAAAAACAAAAGTAACAGTTACTGTAAATAATGACATACTGTCTCTCTGTATGTGAAAAAATCTGGTAATATGAAAGGAATTTTAAAGGAACTGAATTATGCTTTATGCTCTTACAAAGTAAGACTTAATTGGCTTCACCTTTTCCTTTTCCTTTCGCTTAGTTTGCTGTGGTCATTCATAACATGTTTAAATCTGATTTCCATTCTAATTTTTTCTGTTATTTTTTTTCCTTACACCCTCCTCAGTCCTAGCCTCAATTATACAGAAATGTTCTCTTGAGTTACATAACTAATATTCATTAAGTAAATTAAGTACATTTCACTGTGATGTTTGCACCAGAGAAAGTATTTTCAATCACTCACAAATATAATAGAAGGAAACTAATGTAATATTCATTATTGAATATAAACCTAACATGAAGACTTATATACAACCTGGATTTGCCAGATTGGTGAATTTAGAGGGAACAATATCCTGGTAGAACCTGGTAGTTGACTTCTTCTTGCTTTCACCCACCTGAAGTTAATCTTCCCTTTTAGCTCCACCTCCAACATGTCTGTTGCAGAGAGGAAAGAAAGAAGTATGAATATTTTGAGCGAGCATATACTCTATATCCATACTTGGCCACCTCTCTTCTGTATTTTAATTTTCAAAAATGGTTTTGGGAAGTTAAATTCATCTCCAATGTTTGTTTGAAAAAAGTAAATAAAGTGTTTTTTCTCAGAATCTCAATATCTAGAAAAAGAAAAAAAATTGAATTCTGAAGTGGAAATTTCAGGTTTAACAACTCAGTTGTGTAACATGATGTTTTTTGGAAGCTGTCTTGTGAAAGGATATGTGATGTTTTGCTGAAAACAGACACTTGAGAGGGCACATGATGTTTAGAAAGAATATAAATAGAACTCCACAGACAGTGAGAGGATGCGCTGGCATTGCTGCACCACGCAATGCTTTGGGGGTCTTTGGTGGTCTTTGGTGGTCTTTGTGGCCTTCACTGATCTTTGCTTCCAAGAGAAAAAAGCACCAAAGAACTTCTAGTGGTGTTCTGGCTGATTCTGGCTGCTTTTGCTGACTCTTGCTGATTCAATGAAGCCTTGCTGTTTCTTCTGGATTGTGCTGCCTAGACTGATTCATGTTTGGTGTTTGGTATTGAACTGGACTGCTTGTATCCTTACAACAAAAAGTGGAATCACCCCAAGGAATTACTTCTAAAAAGGTGCAGAACTCCCTTTACTAATTAACCTTCATTCCATCTATCTCTAGTTGGTGGTTCAGAAGGAAGGTTGAAGTGTTTGAGAACATTAAATAATGGAGGTTTTGAAAAATCTAAGCCTACAGAATCCATACCTGTTTGGCTCCAGAATACAAGTTTTGAATTATACAACTTTGCTGTCTCCCCTGAGAGTCTAACTCCTTACCAATTCCTAACCTAAATATATTGTGATAAATTTCAATTTGCCAACCTGCGCTGTCCCCCATTTCTTCTCTGCTTCTCTATGGATCTGTATCTATGTTTATTGCTCTCCTGGTAATGTGTCAAGGCTCAATTGCTTCTGTCTCTTACAGGACCATAGTATCCTAACAACAGATATGTCTTTGAAACCCAGCTACCAGTACTGCAGCACTATAACAGGATGCTCTTCACATTTATTTTACTATTTATATAGTAGGGTATAGGTGTGAATTAGCCACACAGTTGTTCAGCATTGTGTTGTGGAGGAGCCGTAGAACTGACCTACCTAGAAGGCTGAAGTAGAAAATATGTGAAATTAAAACAGTACATGGAAAAACTTATAATCAATCACTAATAAATAGGATAATCTTCCAAAAGAGCTGAAATAAAGGGTTTATATAGCTTCATAAATAGAACACTAATATTTCACAATGTAGTTTAAAGTAGATAGATTTTGAACTCTTTGTAGCACTCAATTAACTAATAATGACAAATATGTTAATGATTATCTACATTGTATGTCTGTTTGATATAACAATCAATTTGAGTAATTAATTTTCAATTTCATAATGTTTTAAAGATACACAGCATGGAATCGTGTGCTAGATGGTTTATTATAAGATATACTAAAGAAAGAGTGCAGCTGGACTCTCGGCTACTTTGTAGGTTCTTTTTCTTTCCACTTTTCAAACACCTTAAGTCTACATAGCAGAGGAAAAGAAGGATAAAGGGGAAAGAGGGCAACATATCATTAGACTACTTCTTGCTGATTAGGGGCTTGAAGTTCTTGGGGCAAGTTTGCTCTTTGGCATCAGGTTATCTAGTTTCTTTTTCTTGTTTCTTCCTTACACACAACTACTTAATGGCAACCAACAGCATCCAACCACCAACCAACACAACTCTCTTGGGTTGCATATAGTATTATATACCCTTTAAAAACTTTATGAGGTCCCATTTGTCAATTCTTGATCTTACAGCACAAGCCTTTGCTGTTCTGTTCAGGAATTTTTCCCCAGTGCCCATATCATTGAGGCATTTCCCCACTTTCTCCTCTATAAGTTTCAGTGTCTCTGGTTTTATGTGGAGGTCCTTCAACCACTTAGACTTGACCTTAGTACAAGGAGATAAGAATGGATCAATTCCCAGTCTTCTACATGATAGCTGCCAGTTGTGCCAGCACCATTTGTTGAAAAGNTTATTCCAGATGAACTTGCTAATTGTCTTTTCTAGATCCTTGAAGAATTGAGTTGGAATTTTGATGGGGATTGCATTGAATCTGTAGATAGCTTTTGGCATGATAGCCATTTTTACTATATTGATTCTGCCAATCCATGAGCATGGGAGATCCTTCCATCTTCTGAGATCTTCCTCAATTTCTTTCTTCAGAGACTTGATGTTCTTGTCATACAAATCTTTCACTTCCTTCGTAGGAGTCACACCAAGATATTTTATATTGTTAGTGACTATTGTGAAGGGTGATGGTCTAACCGGTGGGCTGCATTTAGAAGAGTACATATTGATCTGTATTTATCTCCTTTTACAAAGCCCAAATCCAAGTGGATCAAGGACATCTACATAAAACTAGATACACTTAGTCCAGTAGAAGATAATTTGGGAGAGTGCCTCAAACACATCGACACAGGAGAGAATTTCCTTAACAGAACTTCAATGACTGGGGATCTAAGATCAACAATTGACAAATGGGACTTCATAAAACTGAAAAGCTTTTGTAAGGGAATGGAATCTGTCAATAGGACAAAATGTCAATCCACAGCTTAGAAAAAGATTTTCATTAACCCTACATCTGATAGAGGGCTAATATAAAAAATATACAAAGAACTCAAGAAGTTAGACTCCAGAGAACCAAATAACCTAATTAAAAATAGGGTACAGAGCTAAACAGAGAATTCTCAACAGAGATGATAAAGAGCTAAAGAAAAAAAAAAAGTTTAACATCTTTAGTCATCATGGAAATGCTGACTAAAATGACCCTGAGATTTCACTTTACACCAATCAGAATGGCTAAGTTAAAAAACTGAAGTGAGAGCAGTTGCTAGCGAGGATGTAGAGAAAGAAGAATACTCCGCTATTGCTGGTGGGATTGCAAGCTGGACAACCGCCCTGGAAATCAATCTGGTGCTTCCTCAGAAAATTGGGAATAGTTCTATCCGAAGACCCAGCTATACCACTCCTAGGTATATACCCAAAAGATGTGCTACCATATCACAAGGACATACGTTCCACTGTGTTCACAGCAGCCTCATTTGTAATATACAGAAACTGGGAACAACCCAGATGTGCATCAACTGAATGGATACAGAATATGTTGTTCATTTACACAATGAAATATTATTCAGCTATTAAAAAGAGAGATATCATGAATTTTCAAGGCAAATGGATGGAAGTTGGTAATATCATCCTGAGTGAGGTAACTCAGTCCCAAAAGGATATGCATGGTATATACTCACTTATAAGTGGATATTAACCATGAAATATATGCATCATGTTACACTCCACAGACCCAAAGAAACTAAACAAGAAGGGGAGAACAATTGAGGAAGCTTGAATCTCACTTAGACAGAGGAATAAAATAGACATAAGAGGCAGATGGCGAGAGGAAGTGGGATGGGGAGGGGAATGGAGGATTCAGGATCATACCGACGGAAGGACAGGAGAGATGGCTAGATGGTCATGAAGGTGAATGGGATTCTGCAACTAACAAGGATGAAGACATAGGGGCATCTCCAGGATGAGGCAGAGACCTCGAATAAGGGAAGCACCTTAGAATCAATGAGAGTAATCTTAGCTGTGACTCAATATACTGTGGATATGGAACCTGAAGTGGCTACCTCCTATAGCCAGACAGGAACACCAGTGGAACAACAGAGACACCAACCCACTCAGAAAACATTCAAACCAATTTTTTTTTCTACAAGTAATACAGGTATAGGGGAGGGAGCAGGGACTAAGGGAATGGCCAAACAATAACAGGCTCAACTTGAGACCCATCTCATGGGTCAGTACCAGTCCCTAACACTAGTAATAATACTCTGTTATGCTTGCAGAGAGAAGCATGTTGTCCTCTGAGAAGCCCCACCCAGCAGCTGAATCAAAGAGTTACAGACACCCAAAGCCAAACAATGGATGGAGCTTGAGGACTCTTATGGAAGAATAGGAGGAAGGATTTCAGGCCTGAAGGGGATAGGAAACTATACAGGAAGACCAACAGAGTCAACTAACCTGAACTCTTGGGTCTTTCAGAGTCTGAATCTCCAACTAAAGAATGTACACGAGCTGGAACTAGGCCTCCCTGCTCATATTTAGCAGATGTGCAGCTTGGTCTTCATGTGGGTCCTAAACCAATGAAATGGGAGCCAAGCCAAAAGCTGTAGCCTGTATGAAGGATATGTTTTGCTAGCTGAGCTGCCTTTTCTGGCCTCCATGGAAGAGGAAGCACCTAGCCTAGCATAGACTTAAAGTGCCAGGGTGGGGTGGATACCCATGGGGCCCCACCTGTTCACAGAAGGGAAAGGGAAAATGGGGGAAGGAGTATAGAAGGGGTTGACAGGGAACTGGGCATTGAGAGAGATGTAAAGTGAATATATTTAAAAAATAAAATAAAAATAATTAAAACAAAAACATTTACAGTCGTCGAGACATCATTCATAAGACATGTGCAAGCTCAAGTCAGACAAAATTACAACATAGAAGCAGGAGTTGGACATGAAGCCCCACCCTTACACAAGGATCTACCAACAATTAGTAGATTCTGGGAGAAATAAATCGATTTTACTTATGGGTGTGGTCCTTGACAGGTTATTCATACTCTGGCTGAAGTCCACATATAACAACTCTATTTGATGGGGGGGGGGGGNTGTGTGTGTGTGTGTGTGTGTGTGTGTGTGTGTTTAGATCAAGAACAAGAAAAGGAAGAGGGAACTTATTTAGGGCTTATCTGGAGAGAATATAATTTGAAAACTAATAATTTTGTGTCTAATCCTTGACCACTTACTGTTTCAAGTAAGAATTCAAGTAAGAAGATGTATGGGGTCAGAGACAACAAGCAACTCCTTCATCATTTTAGAGGACATGGGAAACCAGAATGCTAAAATAAATAGTACATATGGAAAAATGACAATAACTGCCTGCTATTTTCATTAATAAGTTATAGTGATGTAAATAACAATAATAATTAATATTTTCCAAAAATTGCTATGCTCTGCCTTAAACCCTTTAAAAGAAGTATCTTGTATCATTTTCACAACATTCTGATGATGCTCAAGTAGACAAAGTAAGCTGTGTGGGATTGCAAACTGGTACAACCACTCTGGAAATCAATCTGGAGGTTCCCCAGAAAATTGAAAATAGATAAGAGATCTACTTGAAGAGCCAGATATACCACTCTTGGGAATATACACAAAAGAAGGTGCTTTCTAATGACTTCTGTTCTCTGCTCTTTATTCTGCAATAATCATATCTCTCCAGCATGGACAAGAACAGTGACTAATATCTAGCTTATAGTTTATGGCAACATGAAAGGAATTTTATACATAAAATTATGGTTCATATGCAGCTAGAGACACGACCTCTGGGGGTACTGGTTAGTTCATATTGTTTTTCCACCTATAGGGTTGCAGATTCCTTCTGCTCCTTGGGTGCTTTCTCTAACTTCAACATTGGGGGCCCTGTGTTTCATCCTATAGATGACTGTGAGCATCTGCTTCTGTATTTGCCAGGCACTGGCATAGCCTCACTCAAGATAGCTATATCAGGGTCCTTTCAGCAAAACCTTGCTGGCATATGCAATAGTGTCTGGGTTTAGTGGCTGAGTATGGAATGGATCCCCGGATGGTCCATCCTTTCGTCTTTCTCTAGCTGCATATGTAGCAGAAGATAGCCGGCCTAGTCGGGCATCATTTGGAAGAGAGACCCCTTGGTATTGCAAACTTTATATGCCCCAGTACAGAGGAACTCCAGGGGCAAGAAGTAGGAGTGGGTGGGTAGGGGAGTAGGGTGGGTGGAGGGTATAGGATACTTTTGGGATAGCATTTGAAATGTAAATAAAGAAAATATCTAATAAAAATGTAAAAAAAAGAATGGCTTGAAAATGAAAAAAATATGGTTCATAATTAATTTAGACTTAATAAAAAGTGAAATTAATTCATACTGTAAGGAGTTATTCAGATGAAATCTTTTTTTTTTCTACTTTTATTACATATTTTCTTCATTTACATTTCAAGTGTTATCCAGCTAGTTCCCTATATCCTCCCCCCTCCCGGCCCTGCTCCCCTACCCACCCGCTCCCACCCCTTGGCCCCTGCGTCCCCCTGTATTGGGGCATATAAAGTCTGCATAACCTAGGGGCCTCTCTTCCCACTGATGGCCAACTAGGCCATCCTCTTCTATATATGCAG
>LR753448.1:125843-186800 GCA_902729485.2 Mus minutoides
ACAGATCCTGAGGAAATTCAAAACACCATCAGATCTTTCTACAAAAGGTTATATTCAAAAAAACTGGAAAATCTGGATGAAATGGATAAATTTCTAGACAGATACCAAGTTCCAAAGTTAAACCAGGATCAGATTAATGACCTAAACAGCCCTATATCCCCTAAAGAAATAGAAGCAGTCATTAATAGTCTCCCAGCCAGATGAAATCTTTTAAAGGAGGACTTGATATTTCCCTGAGTTAGAGAAACGTCTAGGACTGACCCTGAAGAAACAAGCTGCCAAGTTGCTAGAAGACTGAGAGTCATGGGCTAAGATAGTTAATGTTTCTTTGAAGAGCTAAGTAGATTCTGCACCATGATCACTTTTGGCCAACAGACAGGAAAATAATGGAACCCTTTGTTCTAGAATAACAGCACACTACATCCAAATTGAGCTTCTAATGTGATCACAGCAATTGCTGCTACCTTGATCACAAACTAATACCCAGTAGCAGCTGACACAGCTAAATGGTGCCAACAGTATTTTTTAACTTTGTTGTGTTTATTTTTCAGTCAGAAACACTTAACTTCAAGTAAGTACATGGAGACTTCATAGGTACTCCATTTAGGAAGGTGGTTTGTTACTATAGAAGAAAGAAATGGTTGAGTAAATGTGCACAAGAGAAGAATTTGACAATTTCTGTATAGGATACACAGTGCACATGAAACTTGATCATGCACTATTTTCTTTTTAGGTCAAAAACTCCCACCCACTCTGTTGCCTTACACAATGGCTAGTTTGTACTTGTAATTCACTTGGTATTAACTTGTTTATAGTAGAAACTAGTTTTGTTCTATATTCATTCTCTAGATAGTAATGAAATCACCAAAGTTTTCATTTCAAGATTGATGAGCAACTTTGGAATTAAACATTCTACATGCTACGTGGGACACTGAGAATTCTATTTCTATCTTTATTTCTGTGCTCAGAAACAAAATTGTTTAGCTTCTCTTGCCTTTATGACTGATGCTCCTACTTTTCCATCATCTCTACTTCTCTTCGCACTGCAGATTTGGTTTGACTGTAACCTTTCTCTGTGGTCTACTCTGCCTTCCACAGCTTCTCAGGCCTCTTTAATCATAACAAAGTTTTTCTTATTACCTGCATACTGTCTTCTAATCCTTCCTTGACAGGTGTCTCCTCTTCAGGAAATGTTCAGTATCTAGCCATTTCCTCCCCTTGAGAATTTGGTGGTAATGCTCACTCCTCTGTGCCTCTTTCCTCCTCTTTTCTGTTTGTCTCTTAAAGCTCCACCCCTGAAGGTGAGGCTAATAACTGCCTCATCTCACCCCTCAGAACAGTCACTTCTCATTCCATAACAAGCAGTAACTGTGTATAATAATCATATTTTCTCTATCAGAATTTCTGTGCCTCCCACTGACTGAACCCATCAGCAGCACAAATCTTATCTTGGTTCATCTTTGGATTCCATGTACCTGAGTACAGAAGATAAAAATAGAAGTAGAATTCTCAGTGTCCTAAGTAGCTTACTGAATGAAAAGTAGCCTTTACAATGTTGACTTCCAAGATCCAGGAGAGTCTTGATGAATCCTCATGATTTTACTCTGAATGCCTGGGCCTTAAAATTCTGAGCTAGAAATTCCTAGAAATAAGAGCTATAGATTTCACTAAAATTTTCCCAAAAGTATCATTGTGTTACTCTCTATCATCCCCATTTCAGCAATAAAAGATATAAAATAGGAGAAATTATGCCTATAAAATTGGAGAGGGATCATTAATCTTCATCCTGATGCACTGACCTCAACCTTGGTTGAATCTCCAAACTATCAAATTTTCAGATACCAAACATTTCTTAGTAAGATAGCTGCGTATAGCTGTATTTTATGATTTATCTTGTTAAGTAATAGGTACTGTTTTCTTACAAAAATCATTACAACAAGTTTGGCCCTGCTGCTGGAAAAGTCAACCGTTCTCTTCTGTGTTACTGAGACAAAATACTATCTGAAACTTTAGAAAGCATGGGGGAACTTTTGCCTTATTCTCAAGTACAGTTACATGTTGAGCATCCCAGGGATGCAAAAATGAAAATAACATAATCTGGGAGGTGTGGGGCATCTATACAATGGTGGAAAGAGAGTGAAAATTTAACTTAACAAACATTGCCAACATATAGGAATAATATGGTACAATTCACTGTGCTACAGGTGAAAGGCTTGTTATTCATACTGGTTTGGGCAAGAGATTTCAAGATATCAAGCAATTGAGGCTCAAAGAAGAAAACCATTCATATGAGTTCTCATGGTAGGAGTAGTGACTATTATCTTGGCATCCATTCTAGACTTCACAATGATTATCATAGGAAGCTATGATTTTGTAGCTCTTTTGTGATAGATGGTGACTAACTAGGGAAGTTTATTCAAAAAAATTTATCACAACTATAGAACTTTTGGTACTCAGATGCCTTAGGGATGAATACTTGTAATTCAAGCACTAAGTTAGGAGCCAACTGCTATTAGACTTCACCAGATATTACCACAATCAACTAAGAATCAATGCTCTACACTTGAGGAGAATAGATGCATTCAGTTTTCAGGAAATTCAGCAACAAATAATTGAAGTTCCAAATGAAAATAAAAGAGTAATTAGTGAAATTTTGCATAGAGGGTCTTCATTAGCTCTAATTTCCATCTTTTTGCATCATGAGTCTCTAGGTTGACTAGCAAAGTATGTAGACAGGGAATGGAGCTCCAAAGCAAAGGTCACAGGCTTTAGGTGGTCAGGCCTAGATTGAAATGCCAACTATGACATTGCATTAAGTTAGCTATTTAATCTCTCTGTGTATCAAATGTCTAATATGCCTTAGAAAACAAAAACAGGGAGAAAACCAGGACAATTAAAAAGAACATTGCCAGTGTAGAGATAATGAAGTCCATGTTTTATTCTCTGTTTAAAAAGCTTTCATTTATAATTATGAGATCCTTTTCTGATCCTGTTTCTCTGTCTATATCAGAAGAGGAATAGTCATTTATAGCTTTCCTCCATGTTTATTCATTTGAAAATTATCCAAGTAACTTGTTAAAAATGTAAACGTGTATACAGTAGGTCTCAAGAGGCCTCTGGGGTTCAGAATTCTATGAGCCTCTCAAGTGATGAGAATCCTGGTGATCAGCGATCATACTTAGAGGTACTAGATCACCTCACATTCAAATGTAAGATCAGATAACACAGTAAAGATCAAATGGCTTCATTCTTTATTCTCTTTCTTTTTTTCATGATATTGCGGTCTCTCCATCTTACATTTACAACATTACAGTTCCTATCACTTAAACTTTTGTCTCAATCACATTTNATATATATATATATATATATATATATATATATATATATATATATATATATATTACTGTAGACATTGGTGTTGCTCAACTGGAACTGTCCTAGATGTGGAAGTGGAAGTGGATAAATGACCTAAAATACCAATAACTGTGTACATCGTGAAGGCCCCAGGTGTACTAGTATGGACATTATGCTCTGTTTGAATTTCCTGTTCCAAAACTGAACTCTTTCTATGATATTATGAGGCACTGCTAGATGTGCTATGGGCTGATCCTTACCTACAGTTGACAAGGAAAGAAAAGTCAGTTTTGGCTTTCCCTGTGGAAATCACGCTTGTCATTCTGCCACTTGTTCAGCTGGCACAGACCAAAAGCAATGTTCAGGTACCCTTTCTCTAGAAAGCTTTAGCACACTGAGCTATGCAGCCTTCTGTCCGATCCTCCTCAGCCTAAGCTTTTTCTTTCTCTCTGAAGAAGAATGTTTTTGGTCACTGAAATATCTACCAAGGAAATGAGATTTATGTCAATGTAAGCCTAATTATTTTGGAAATCTCATATTCGACAAAGCTTAGGTTATTTTCATGTAATCAACCTTCAAATTCCACAGTGGCCTGCACAAATGTTTAGTAGATCTCAAATTGTTGTTGTTGTTTTTTTTTTTTTTTTTTTTTTTTTTTTTTTTTTTTTTTTTTTTTTTTTTTTTTTTTTTTTTTTTTTTTTTTTTTTTTTTTTTTTTTTTTTTTTTTTTTTTTTTTTTTTTTTTTTTTTTTTTTTTTTTTTTTTTTTTTTTTTTTTTTTTTTTTTTTTTTTTTTTTTTTAATCCTCCTCTTTTTTGTTTAAATCCATTGTTTAAATCCACAATTTTCTTTTAGGCATGTTTTCTATTTTTACTTTTTGTCTTTGGTATTATTCTAAGTAATTTGTTATTTGCTTCCCCAACTTCTTGTATCTATCACTGATATAGAAATGTGCTCAACCTTCCCCATGGGTACCACAAAAATGTACACGTTTCTGGTCTTTGAACCTGTCTTATTAAACTGCTCCTTTGGAGCACAGCAACCTCTCTACACAGTTTAGCATAGGCTAACAGAGAATTGCTCCCTTAAAATAAGGCTCAGCATGAAAGTCTTCAAAGCATCCTCCTGCCTTCAAAAAAGAGGAGCTCATGAGAATTGTCAATTTATCTGATTAAAGAATCAAATTGACTTTTTGGAGTCTGGGTATGCTGTAGACTATGTCTTGAATTCCTGTCTCAGTTGCACTCTGAGAGTTTGCACTAATCCTCATCACTGGGGGCTTTACACTAAATATATTCATCTAACCTTTAAGTTATCCCTGCTTTATAGGTAACTGACAACTTCTTCTCTATAATATGAGAAAATGTAGGTTGGTGTTTTAATTTATAATTAATGATATGGCATATTACCAGTAGCATGAAAATAGGAACTTAAAATTTTACAGCCTAACTGATCTCAATTCAAGGTGCTGGCAGGGCCACAGTCTCTCTGAAAGCTCTAAGATAGGGTTTTCCATCTAGCATCCTACTAGCTTCTAAAGAATCCATGTGTTCCCTGAACTGTGGCTCATTGAGCTATCTTCAAAGTTTGCAATAGACAGTCAAACCTTTTTCACTTTCCCTAACTCTAATTTTATCTTATTTCTGTTTTCCACATTCAATGATTATTTTCATTACACTGGAATTACTCTGGAGATATATGGACAATCCAAGTCAATTTTCTATATCTAGGACTCTAATCTTTAAATTAATCACATCTGCACAATGCCTTGTGTCATATAAGTAACATAAAAGTAACATAGTTACAGGGCCTAGAGACTAGCATGTAAACGTGCTTGGGAAAAGTGGTCTTTATTCATATCTTTACCTTTTCAAGCTTGAGTACTCTAATACATAACATGTGCCTGTCATCCATTTTCACGCCCATAAAAACCATTACTTTTTTTTTTTTTTCGGATCCAATCTTAATGTATTGAGCCTATGTAGTCCCTAAATGGCTGATTATATGTTTTAAACTCAGATAATCCACTACAGACCTTCCTTTGACACAATTATTGGTGAAGGGGTATAAATAAGAACGTATACAGACTAGGTGAAGTGACTTCTTATACAGACTAGGTGAAGTGACTTATTATACAGACTAGGTAAAGTGACTTCTTATACAGACTAGGTGAAGTGACTTCTTATTTCAGGTCAAATTGCTCAGAGTTGAATAGGGCAAAATTCAGGAATTTTGAGATGGAAGCTCTTGATATTTACCATAATTCCCTTATAAATATAAAGCTTTCCAGTAGTCAATATGTTTTCATTTTTACTTTTCAGATTCATTATGCCAGATAAAGAAGTAGATTCTTGTTTGAGGTTGGTTGCCACATGCACCAGGTAGAAGCCAAGGCAGTCTTGGACTCTCTGACTGACTGAAGGTGATCTTGGATTCTCTGCCTGACTCCAAAGGTTTCCAGCATATGAACTTCCCTGTGCGATACAAGGCCCAAAGGTCACTCTATCAGAACATCAAAATACATTTAAAACAAGATAAAATTAGTGTGAAAATAACTAAATTATAAATTACACTCCACATAGTGCATTGATTCAAAGTGCTTATAATCCTACCATTGTTATCGAAGATTTACCTGCAAAGAAATTTTGATACTTTCAGTTTGGCTTTGGACAGATGCTATTGCTATCTACATGATGCTTAACTTTAAGTGAGATCCTTACTAAACATTATACAAGATATTAATATTTTATTTCACTTAATCTAAGCAAAGGCACCTGTATTTTTTATTATTATTTTCCCCATTATCTTTTTACTCCTGGCTGGAAGATGAAAAAAAAAAAAAAAAAACCAAAATGTTCAGTTAGATAAAGTCTCTTTTCTAAGTCAAGATGAAAGCCAATATATTGTAACTGGCAACCTGCCTTCTTTGCAACAACTTATTAGGACCACAATATCAGAAGAACTGCAGTGTTTCCTTAGTAGGATTTCTCTAAGATAATAAATTTATATCTGAAGGTCTGGGGAAATGACTCATTGGTTAAGAACATTGATTGCTTTTCCAGAGAACTCAGTTTCAATTCCCAGAACTATGACACTATATGGTGATGCACAGATGTCTTTAATTTCAATTTTGCAGGATCTGTTGTCCTACTCTGGCCAGTGTGAGCACTAGAAATATACAACTATACACAGAAATATAAGCAGGAAAAACCCTTATACATGTAAAATAAAACATTAAATATTTAACATTAAAAAATTCTGTAACTAAATTTAAAAACAGTTCTGATTTTTTTGTTTGTTTTTTTTCCCAATTTTTTATTAGATATTTTCTCAATTTACATTTCAAATGCTATTCCGAAAGTCCCCTCCCCCCTCCCCCCTCCCTGCTCCCCTGCCCACCCACTCCCACTTCTTGGCCCTGGCGTTCCCCTGTATTGGGGCATATAAAGGTTGTAGTTCTGCTTTTTTTAAGTTGTTATATTAACTATTTTATTTTTCTAATGTAGGACCTCATCTATGAATAATATTGTCATTATTTCCTTTGTCAAAATTTTCTTTATAATTATATGCCTATTGATTCAATTATACCTCATATTAATAACATGCAACATCTGGTTTAATCTCTGTTGATCCCTGATTTTTAATAACATAATATTATATATGTACAATTTATATATATATATATATATATATATATATATATATATATATATATATATATATAATTTATTATTGTATCATGTATATCTAATTTATATGTGATGAATAAACAGGGTCTATTGGGAAAATATATCTGATCAGGGATAGAAAATATTACTATGCATTTTTAAGTTCTCCTTTAAGTTTGTGAATAACTTCTACACATAGCTGTACTAAATCAGATGCTTATTTATTATGGCATATGAGCAGCTGACTCTAGAATTCATGTCACCTCTAGCAGCATCACTTTTTTTTAAAAGAATATTTCCACTTTATAAAAGTTTTGCTTATTTTTGGACATTTTTATTTTGATACATGCATACAAGTATGTTATAATGAAATCCATTTCCTCCTCTAGCCTCTCAATACCTCCTCCCAATTCCACATGCGTTTTTTATCCCCATGAGTTTAATTAGAGCTGCCTATATTTTTGTGGATACAAAACCATATATAGGAGCATAAGAAACTTTTTACAGTTAGTGAAAAAAAAAAAAAACTGCCTCTTCCTCTTCCACTGGCCATCCAGTCCTAAGAATGGGACTTCATGTCGTGTCCCCCCCCCCCCCAATCTATACTGAGATTAGGACTGGCTTGGTCTGCTAGGCTCCATCACCTCAAAGTTGAGCTTATTGTTTTAGAGAAAGCATTTTATAAAAGACAGACACTTTGTCTTAGTGTCCTCTTTCTAGTTATCTTAACTTTGTAGTATTCCCAAGTACTAGTGCCATCAGAGTTCATTATGGAAGGAGCTGATATGAGCAATATTTACCAACTGTCTCTACTTTAAGAGCCAAATCCATTCTGTTCAGTAAAGAAGAGTGGCATTGCCTTGGTCAGAAAAGTTCCTCACCATAGCCCACATGCCATAGGATAGATAAATGTGGTATTAATGAAAGTGATCTTCATAGGCTCATATATTTGAATGCTTGGTCCTAAGGCTTGCTTTGAAGTTTTAAGAATCCACACCATTTCCATTTAGGGCATGCCCCCTCCCCACTTCCCTTCTCCTTCTGCCTCATGTTAGTTGTCTTGAGCGAGCTCTCAGCTACTGCTCTAGTGCCATGCCTGTCTTCCTTCCTGCCTTCCAGCATGTTCCCCATCATGATGGTCATGGACTGAAAACCTATGCTATATGGTCCAACCTCTGAAACCATAATTCCCAGTAAACTCCTTCTTCCAAAAGTTGCCTTGGGTCATGGTGTCTTATCACAGTAGCATTTCTTACTATTGCACTTTTCTGTACTTCAGTTGAACCATGTATAATAAAGTCTAGTTTTAATGTAACAGTATCTGAACTATCTCTACTGTGAAAATTTTTAATCAATGCATTTTTTATTGTTACTCACTTTGCCTCTCTGACTTTATTATACTTAAAGAGCAAATACTCATAAGAGATGAAATTGGAAGAGATATTTCTTGGGTAGAGGAGTGGGAGATGGATGTGATCATAATGCACTGCATATATTTATGGAGTTTTCAAAGATAATTCAAATAGAATATTTTTTGAAAATGATAAAAAGTCCCCTAAGGGCAATATTGTTCAGTGGATAAAATCATTTTGCCACAAAGGCTGACAACCTGAGTTCCATCCATAAGATCCACATAGTGGAAGGAGAAAAGTAACTGATTCAAGTTTTCCTATGCCCACATTGTCAACAAATAAATATAAATTTATAAAATTATAAATATAAATAAAATTTTAAAAAATTGTTTTAAGTTTTATTTATGTATGAGTATCTGTGTGGAGGTCAGAAAAAGATGTTGAATCTCTTTGGAGTTGGAATTACAGGAGGTTGTAAGCTGTCTGACATGAACCTGGAAATCAAACTCAGGTCCTCTAGAAGAGTAGTAAGTGCTCTGAACCATTAATCTATTTCACTAACCCCATGAATTTTTTAAAGATCAATTTACCAGCCACATGTGAAAAGGAATATATGACTTAAGAGATGTGTCCTTTATAAAAAAGATTAAGGTCAGAGAAATGACATAGTTCAGATATGTGATTTTCAGTCACTAATGGTTGGCACTGTATTCAGGATGAGGTAACTTGGGTTATGCTAGGCAAGAATTATAAGTCAGCAAGGAAACTAGAAGTAAAAAAGAAATGAACATTTAAGATGCTTTAGAAAATTATAAAGCAGAGGCCTCTTAAGAGCAAAAATGAAAGGATGGACTATCCAGAGAATGCCCCACCCGGGTGGTCCATCACATAATCAGCCATCAAATGCAGACACTACTGCATATGCCAGCAGAATATTGCTGAAAGGAGCCTGATATAGCTGTCTCCTGTGAGGCTTTGACAGTCCCTGACAAATACAGAAGTGGATGCTCACAGTCATCTACAGGGCAGAACATAGGGTCCCGAAAGTAGGAGCTAGAGAGAGTACCCAAGAGCTGTAGGGGTCTGCAACCCTATGGATGGAACAACAATATGAACTAATCAGAACCCCCAGAGCTCATGTCTTTAGCTGCATTTGTATTAGAAGATGGCCTAGTTGGCCATTATTGGGAAGAAAGGCCCTTGGTCTAGCAATGTTTATATGCCCCAGTACAGGGGAATGCCAGGGCCAAGTAGTGGGAGTGGGTGGGTAGGGGAGTAGGGCGGGAGGGGAGTATAGGGGACTTATGGGATAGCACTTGAAATGTAAATGAAGAAAATATCTAGTAAAAAAATAAAAAAAAAGAACAGATTAGATAGCTGCTCTATGGTCTCCATCCTTGATTAAGAATTGGTACATAGGCTCAACATCAGTCCGTGGTATACTAGTTAGATTATTACAGTATACTATGGAAGATAAAGAAACCCAGTACTGGGAAACTGTGATTATTAGAATGCTGATGATTACGATGCACTGAGTCAGAAATAATTGAGGATCTCAAAAGTCAGTACAGAGAATGAGAGAGGAGCAGATACAGTCTGATTTTTTTTATGGTAAAATGCCCACTCAGAAACCAAGACTGACCTCTCTGTTTAGGTACAAGTGGACATAGTAGAGCGGTGTTTGGTAACCTATAGCCTGTTATGATTCATATGAAAGCTGAAATTTACAAAGACTTGCTTATACTAGGTAAGTGCTCTGACAAGAGAAATACCCCTGCCCTGTTGTTTTCTAATTCTATTGATTAATGTTCGTTTTCCCTGAAAGTAGTTTAATCATTTCCTAAATTAAACATGCCTCTCTGGGACTTGCTTATTTCTTCCCTATTTGACTTCATGCTATGATTATTGAGAGCATATTATTTCCCTCTGCTATACTGTAATCCTGACGTCAAGAAAACCCCAAAATACTACTGACAGAACCATTGAATTTTTCATTTAAGAGAGGAAAAATTAAGTGACATTGTCTGGATTTTTCTTCTTGAGGTGCCTGCTTCTGGTGCTGAGGAAAAAAAGCACAAAATCTGAAGACTGTATGTCATGGTTCTGCCACCAATTGGCCAAATTCTAGAGCAGGTTAAGTCAATCTCCCTGGACTTTTTTTTTTCTGTATGTGTAATACAAAAATACTTCATGGTTAGCATGACAGACACCAGTAATGGAATACTATGATGACATTTCATGAGTGGATTTTATACTTCTAATTAATTTTATACTCTTTATGGAACATATTTCTAATAAAGTGTTTGTTCTTAAAAAATACATAGTTGTTTCAGACATGGCTTATCCCTAGTTATAAGCAGTGTTATCTTTTGGGATATTGAAACAAATTTTGGATCTCAAATGTTAATATTGTATAATATATGATTTTATGCTTGGGTTTTGTGTAGGCCTAATAGGAAAAGAAGGGTTACTATGTAACAACCTTCTTAAATCAAGTGAGATCCTTGTTTGAAGTAGTTTTTGAGTGTGATTTTAAGCATTGTTTTGAGCTACAAAAGTACTGATTCAGAAGATTAGACCTGCAGAAAAAGGCATTGTGAATCATTTGGCTCTGTTTGCATCTTGACATTACCTTCCTCTTATGTTAACAAGCTTCTCTTTTCCAGAACTAAGAAATGCATACCTTGCTTTTTTAACTTAAGAAATGAGCATTTTTGTTGTACAAAATGGGTAAAACAGATGCAAAGAGTTTATCCCAATTGAAATTATCCAGGTACCCGAGGAAGAAAAATGTATGATCCATTCTGTATGAAGTTACAGTCATGGAATCTGGATGTTGAGAACACTTACCTAGGATGAAATATTTATCTTCCCTACCATCATGCTCATTTTTTTTAGCCATTTAATCAACAAAACTGTATTTCTCACAAATAGACTTACCAGACTGTATCAGACACAATTCAAAGTATTCTTTTTCATTTTAAGTGTCTATTGCTTCTTTCCATTATTTTGTCAGTTACAGAACATCACAGAACCATGGTGGAATAATATGGCTCCCCTCATGTATTATTATCTTCTTTTGAATTCTATTCTGTCCATAGATTCATGAATTTTATTGATATTATTGATGTAAAGATTTGTAGTACATTTTCTTTTAGGATATTAATTATAGTGTCTAAGAGGACTCTGGAGTCACCTAGACCAGGAAGAAAGTCAGAACTTTGTCACTTAGCTGATGTATAATCTGGAGAAAGTTACTGTAACTAAATGAGCACCAAGTTTATTCCATATTAAATGTGGATAAATAATAATAATGCTACTTGAAGATTATTAAGAGGATCAACTAAATTATGCTTAGAATATTGAAAGTGTTAGATGAACAGTTACTATTGTTAGTAATTGGTGCCTTATCTAGGATGTCTTTCAGCTCAGTATTTGCTCATGCATTCCCTGTATGTACTTTCAATCCCAGTATATGTGCTGAAGCAAGAATTTGCCTAAGGTTTCTGTATGTCCTTTAAAATCATGTTCTATGAGATAACAGCCAATCTTTAGCTAAGGGTGCTTAGAAATACAACAAGCTCTATTAGAATTGAGAGAATATGAAGCTCTATGTGATAATTAATCTCAGGTGTCAACTTCATATTTGTTCAAACATCAGTTTATTTGCATCTATTTGTGGTGCCTGTGTGTTTGTGTGTGTGTGTGTGTGTGTGTGTGTGTGTGTGTGCATGCACACCTGTGTGTGCTTATGTGCCCACTCATGCATGAGGGAGTGTTTCTAAATGAGATTAACATTTGAATTAGTAAACTTAGTAAAGGGCAGTCATCACTATTATAATGGTACACTATTCAATACCCTGAAGTCTGAGTAAGGGAGAACTCACTCTCTGCTTCAGTGCCTAAGACCTGCAATATTGAACTTCTGCCTTCAGGTGAATTAGGAGTGACACACTCTCTGTTCTACTACATTTCATATCCTGGGAAATAGATTGAAACTATATCCAGGATCTTCTGCTTGAAAATAGCATACCCTGAACTTCTCAGCCTCCATAGTCATATAAGCTACTTCTATAATATTCATTTTTATTGGACATTTTCTTTATTTACATTCCAAATGTTACCCCATATCCTGATTTCCCCGCTGAGAACCCCCTATCACATCCTCCCTCCTCCTGCTTCTGTGAGCATGTTCGCCCACCTATCCACCCACGCACTCCGTCCTCCTCACCCTCTCATTCCCCTACACTGGGGCATAGTACCTTCACAGGAACAAGGGCCTCTTGGCCCATTGATGATTGACAAGGCGATCCCCTGCTAAATATGAGGCTGGAGCCATGGGTCAATCCATGTGTACTCCTTGGTTGGTGGTTTAGACCCTGAGAGCTCTGGTTGGTTGATATTGTTGTTCTGCCTATGGGGTTGCAAACTCCTCAGCTCCTTCAGACCTTTCTCTAATTCCTCTATTGGGGACCATGTGCTCAGTCCAATGGTTGGCTGTGAGCATCTGGCTCTGTTTTTGTCAGGCTGTGGCAGAGCCTCTAAGGAGACAGCTATATCAGGCTCTTGTTAGAACACACTTCTTGGCATTCACAATAGTGTCTGGGTTTGGTGACTGTATTTGGGATGGATCCCCATGTGGGTCAGACATTGGATGGCCTTTCCTTCAGTCTCTGCTCCACACTTTTTCTCTATATTTCCTCCCATGAGTATTTTGTTCCCCCTTTTAAGAAGGACAGAAGCACCCACACTTTGGTCTTCCTTCTTCTTGAGCTTCATGTGGTCTGTGAATTGTATCTTGGGTATTCCGAGCTTCCTCACTAATATCTACTTATCAGTGAGTACATACCATCTGTGTTCTTTTGTGATTGGATTACCTCACTCAGGATAATATTTTCTACTTCCGTCCATTTGCCTAAGAACTTCATGAATTTATTGTTTTTAATAGCTGAGTATTGCTCCATTGTGTAAATGTACCACATTTTCTGTATCTATTCCTCTGTTGAAGGTCATCTGTGTTCTTTCCTGCTTCTGACTGTTATAAACATGGCTGCTATGAATGTAGTGGAGCATGTGTCCTTGTTAAATGTTGGAGCATCTTCTGGGTCCTCAGGAAATACTATGTCCAGTTTCCTGAGGAACTGGCAAACTAATTTCCAGAGTAGTTGTACCAGTTTACAATCCCACCAGCAACAGCAAGTCCTAGATACCCCAACACACTGGAAAAGCAAGATGTGTATTCAAAATCACATCTCATGATCTCATGATGCTGATAGAGGATTTTAAGGACATAACCCCCTTAAAGAAATACAGAACACAGGTAAACAGGTAGAAGCCCTTAAAAAGAAAACACAAAAACCCCTTAAAGAATTACAGGAAAACACAAACAAACAGGTAAAGTAATTGAATAAAACCATCAAGGATCTAAAAATGGAAGTAGAAACAATAAAGAAATAACAAAAGGAGACAACTCTGGAGATAGAAACCCTAGAAAAGTGATCAAGAGTCATAGATGTAAGCATCAAAAACAGAATACAAGTGATAGAAGAGAGATTCTCAGGTGCAGAAGATACCATAGAAAACATTGACCCAACAGTTAAAGAAAATGCTAAATGCTAAAAGCTCCTAACCCAAAACATCCAGGAAATCCAGGACACAATGAGATGATCAAACCTATGGATAGTATGTATAGAAGAGAGTGAAAATTCCCAACTTAAGTGGCAAGTAAATATCTTCAACAAAATTATAGAAGAAAACTTCCCTTACCTAAAGAAAGAGATGCCCATGAACATACAAGAAGCCTACAGAACTCCAAATAGATTGGACCAGAAAAGAAATTCTTCTTGTCATATAATAATCAAACTACCGCACTTACAAAACAAAGAAAGAATATTAAAAGCAGTAAGGAAAAAGGCTAAGTTTCTTCTCAAGTCACTCTCTGTAATTCAGTGAATGGCAACATTGTTCATTCATTCATTCAATTACTCATTTTAGATTCTGATTCCAGGTCCCCTTTTCCTACCAGTCCCCTCTCCACACAGCCTCTATCCCTATCTCCTCCCCTTCTACTTTGAGAACCAACCCATCCTGGCACCTCATATCATTTCAGGACTAGGTACATCTTCTACCACCGAAGCCATTTTAAAGAGAATAAAATCATCTTACTTCCCTTCTTCAGAATCCTTCAGTCAATTGTCACTTGCTAAACAATACAATCCTAACAGGACTTCTTACACGGTCCTTTTTGTCCTGGTCCTAAACTACTTTAGCAGTACATATTTCCTTCTCTGTTGTTCCTTGCCTCATAGTCTAGGGGGTAGGGTAGAGGGAACTTGCTGGATAATACTTGAAATGTAAATGAAGAAAATATCTAATAAAATTTGAAAAAAAAAGAACTACTTGCTATTTTCCGACTCTGCTATGTCCCACTGCCTGTAAATGCTGTGATTTTTGGACATAGATTTAAAGGCTAACATCTCCTGTTTGTCTCAAATTCCTTTCTAGATGTTCTCTGCTTCCAGGCAAGCTCTCAGGTCTAGTCGTTGCTAATTACTACACATTCACTGACCAGAGCAAGAGATTCCAAGAAATTACAGGCTACCTTAGAAAATCAAGATTTAAATAAATAATTACAAAATAATGACAGTGCTTCAGTAGAGATAGGAATCATTTTTTTAGGGATAGAGATAGAATGTTATCAAATACGTCTGGTGTGTCAGTGAAGCCACATTCCTGTCCATAAGGGGGAAGAGATTTTCTAAAGTGCTTAGTATTGCTGACGTTCGGCAAGTTTATCATTTCTGTGTTTCTACTGCTAATTTACCAGACCTTTAAAGAAAGGCATTGCTGAGTTACAGGTAACTACTAAATTGCCATTAAATTTCTAATTAGCAAAGACTGAAACAATGAAGCTCTATTACAATGTAAATGGGGTTTAACAGGATGAAGTTCATCCAAGGAATGAAAACATCATGAGAAACAACCATCCTGACCTGATCTTCTTTGCTTCCATTTGCCTTCTTTTATGTCACAGTGACACCAACAGTCATTTGCTCCTTTTATGTATAGTGGGTTTCTTTCTTTCTTTCTTTCTTTCTTTCTTTCTTTCTTTCTTTCTTTCTTTCTTTCCTTCCTTCCTTCCTTCCTTCCTTCCTTCCTTCCTTCCTTCTTCCTCCCTCCCTCCCTCCCTCCCTCCCTCCTTTCCTTCCTTCCTTCCTTTTCTTTTCGTTTCTTTCTCTCGCTTTCTTCTTTCTTTCTTTCTTTCTTTCTCTCTTTCTTTCTTTCTTTCTTTCTTTCTTTCTTTCTTCATTCTCTCTCTCTTTCTCTCTCTCCCTCTCTCTCTTTCTTTTTTATATAATGGGTTTCTAAAGTAGTCAGTTATGGTAGCTTCCTTTTCTTCCTGGCTTTGGAGAAATATCCCCTCCCTTGAAGTCAATTTTCTTATCTTAACAATGAAGTGAAGTAGCTAGAATTATGAAATTTATCTTTGTATGCTATAGACAAGACTCCCAGCACTAGTCAATCTCATTCAAGTGCTATCTCCTGTATGACTCATTGGAGTTCACTATGTGTATATACCCAATGATGCTTTAGATGGTGAAAACCATGTCCAGGGCCTTGCACATTCTAGTCAAGTGCTCTACCATTCAACTCTATCAAAAACGCCTCAGTGAATATTGACATTTTACCTCCATCCTCTGTAATCTGTTCTGCTAGAGGTAGCCACGAGTCTGAAATGGATGGCCATAGTTTAATAATAATCTTGAGTTTAACATAAACACAATAAACATGCACTTGCTTGCTTCTATATTTATGAGACCCATCTAATTAATTTCTTATAGATGTAGGTTATTTTTCATTGGTGTGTACTATTGTACAAATTAAGTCAGAATTTACTTAGCCACTTTACCTCTGAACTATTTATAATTTCAGCAATTGTGCACAAAATGGCTATGATTATTCTGGTTTTCTAACTTGTGCTTTGGGTACATATAAGAACTCTTGCCTGGCAGTGGTGGCACACACCTGTAATCCCAGCACTTGGGAGGCAGAGGCAGGTGGATTTCTGAGTTCAAGGCCAGCCTGGTCTACAGAGTGAGTTCCAGGACAGGCAGGACTGCACAAAGAAACCCTGTCTCAAAAAACAAAAACAAACAAACAAACAAACAAAATTTAAAAACAAACAAACACACAAACAAACAAAAAGAACTCTTGATCTTCTGCCTTAACTCCCAGAGGCCTCCAGAGGCCCTAGAATACTCTCTGCACCATAGAATCTCAGGATCACCTCAGGATCACAGGGGAGTAGAACTCAACATCAGCTCCAAAGAATTGCGGAGGGTCTTGGGCCAGCATGAACAGGGACAAAGGAACCCCTCCTGACCAGATGTTGGGATCCATTCAGGTCTGGACCAGCCCTGCCATCTTCTGTGTGAACCTGGACTAGGGTTTCGAGGGCCCCAGAGGGCACTCCACACCACAGGACCCCTAGTACACCCAGAACCTCTTGATTACAGGAGAGCACGTGGGCAAAAGAAGCAACAGAGCGTCTTGGACAGGGTCCCTTTGGGCCTTCATCCGAAGCCAGGTAGCAGAGCTGAGACTCAGACCCCTGGGAACCTTCCTTGCCAGAAGAGAGTCAGCCTATAGGGAGGGCTCTGACCCAAGCACTCAGGAGGTGGATCAGAGCTCAAGACTTCTGGGCACCTGCCCTACAAGAGGAGAGCTTGCCCGAAGAGAGTGCTCTGACCACTGGGACTCAGGTGAGTGTTGGACTCCCAGGAGTGCTGACAGAACATAACAGAATCACAGAAGGAACAAGCTCCAGCCAGAGACAATTTGAACATTAACACCAGAGATTACCAGATGGCAAAAGGCAACTTAAGAATCTTACTAACAGAATCCAAGAACACTGGGCATCATCAGAACCCAGTACGCCCACCACAGCAAGTCTTGGATACCACAACATACCCTAAAAGCAAGACTCGAATTTAAAATCATATCTCATGATGGTGGTAGAAGATTTTTAAGAAGGGCATTAATAACTTACTTAAAGAAATACAGGAAAACACTGCTAAAAAGGTAGAAGCCCTTAAAGAGGAAGCACAAAAATCCCTCAAGGAATTACAGGAGAACACTGCTAAACAGGCAGAAGTCCTTAAAGAAGAAATACAAAAATCCCTTAAAGGATTACAGGAAAAATACAACCAAACAGGTGATGGAATTGAACAAAACCATCCAAGATCTAAAAATGGAAGTAGAAACAATGACGAAAACCCAAAGGGAGACAACTCTGGAGATAGAAACCCTAAGAAAGAAATCAGGAACCATAGATGTGAGCATCAGCAACAGAACACAAAAGATGGAAGAGAGAATCTCAGATGCAGAAGATTCCATAGAGAACATGGACAAAATAATCAAAGAAAATGCAAACTGCGAAAAGATTTTAACTCAAAAACATCCAGGAAATCCACTACACAATGAGAAGACCAAATGTAAGGACAATAGGAGTAGATGAGAATGAAGATTTTCTTTTCTTTTCTTTTCTTTCTTTTCCTTTTCTTTTCTTTTCTTTTCTTTTCTCTTAATTATTTTTATTTTATTATTTTTTTATTTTTTGAGACAGGGTTTCTCTGTGTAGTCTTGGGTGTCCTGGAACTCACTCTGTAGACCAGGCTGGCCTCAAACTCAGAAATCCACCTGCCTCTGCTTCCCAAGTGCTAGGATTAAAGGCATGCACCACCAATATCTTCAACAAAATTATATTAGAAAACTTCCCTAACCTAAAGAAAGAGATGCCCATGAACATAAAGTCTACAGAACTCCAAATAGACTGGACAAGAAAAGAAATTCCTCCAGACACATAATAATCAGAACAAAAAATGCACTAAATAAAGACAGAATATTAAAAAGCAGTAGGGAAAGGTCAAGTAACATATAAAGGCAGGTCTATTAGAATTACTCCAGACTTCTCATCAGAGACTATGAAAGCCAGAAGATCCTGGACAGATGTTATACAGACACTAAGAGAACACAAATGCTGCAATCAACCAAGTGGAAGCAAAAAGAACTACTCAAAGAATCAACCAAACCAGAAGCTGGTTCTTTGAGAAAATCAACAAGATAGATAAACTTTAACCAGACTGTATAGAGGGCTCAAGGACAGTATCCTAATTAACAAAATCAGAAATGAAAAAGGAGACATAACAACATAACTTGAGGAAATCCAAAATAACATCAGATCCTACTACAAAAGGCTATATTCAACAAAACTTGAAAACCTAGATGACATAGACAACTTCCTAGACAGATACCAGGTACCAAAGTTAAATCAGGATCAGATTAATGATCTTAAATGTTCCATATCCCCTAAAGAAATAGAAGCAGTCATTATAGTTTCCCAACCAAAACAAAACAAAACAAAACAAACAAACAAACAAAAAAATGCCCAGGACCAGATGGGTTTAGTGCAGAATTGTATCAGACCTTCAAAGAAGACATAATTCCAACTCTCCTCAAAGTATTCCACAAAATAGAAACAGAAGGTACTCTTTCAAATTCATTCTATGAAGCCACAATTACTCTGATAACTAAGCCACACAAAGATCCAACAAAGAAAGAGACTTCAGACCAAATTCCCTTATGAATATCAATGCAAAAATACTCAATAAAATCCTTGCAAACAGAAACCAGGAACACATCAAAACGTTCATCCATCATAACCAAGTAGGCTTCATCCCATGGATGCAGAGATCGTTTAATATATGGAAATCTATCAAAGTAATCCACTATATAAACAAACTCAAAGACAAAAATCACATAATCATCTCATTAGATGCTGAGAAAGCATTTAACAAAATCTAACACCCCTTCATGATAAAAGTCATGGAAAGATGAGGAATTCAAGTCCCATACTTAAATATAATAAAAGCAATATACAACAAACCAGTAGCCAACATAAACCAAATGAAGAGAAACTCAAAGCAATCGCAATAAAATCAGGGACTAGCCAAGGTTGCCCAATTTCTCCCTACCCATTCAATATAGTACTTGAAATCCTACCTAGACGAATTAGATAATAAAACAAGATCAAGGGGATACAAACTGGAAAGGAAGAAGTTAAAATATCACTATTTGCAGATAATATGATAGTATATATGGGTGACCCTAAAAATTCTACCAGACAACTTCTAAACCTGATAAACAGGTTCAGTGCAGTAGCTGGATATGAAATTAAGTCAAACAAATCAGTGGCCTTTCTCTACACAAAGGATAAACAGGATGAGAAAGAATTTAGGGAGACAACATCCTTCACAATAGTCCCAAATACTATGAAATAGCTTGGTGTGACTCTAACTAAGGAAGTGAAAGATCTATGTGATAAGAACTTGAAATCCCTGAAGAAAGAAATTGAAGAAGATCTCAGAAGATAGAAAGATCTCCCATGGTCATGGATTGGCAGGATTAATATAGTCAAAATGGCTATTCTGCTGAAAGCAAACTACAGCTTCAATGCAATCCCCATCAAATTCCAACTCAATTCTTCACTGAGTTAGAAAGGGCAATTTGCAAATTCATCTGGAATAACATAAAATCTAGGATAGCAAAAACTATTCTCAACAATAAAAGAACCTCTGTTGGAATCACCATGCCTGACATTAA
Source organism: Mus minutoides (assembly GCA_902729485.2). Classification (NCBI taxonomy): domain Eukaryota; kingdom Metazoa; phylum Chordata; class Mammalia; order Rodentia; family Muridae; genus Mus; species Mus minutoides. Next base: position 145,877 of record LR753448.1, read on the forward strand.
GCAGTACTACAGAGCAATTGTGATAAAAACTGCATGGTACTAGTACAGGAACAGACAGATAGATCAATGGAAGGCTGAGAAATGAATCAACACCCCTACGGTCACTTGATCTTTGACAAGGGAGCTAAAACCATCCAGTGGACAAAAGACAGCATTTACAACAAATGGTTCTGGCACATCTGGCAGTTATCATGTAGAAGAATGAGAATTGATTCATTCTTATCTCATTGTACAAAGCTCAAGTCTAAATTTATCAAAGACCAGAGACACTGAAACTTATAGAGGAGAAAGTGGGGAAAAAACTCAAAGATATGAGTACAGGGGAAAGATTCCTGAACAGAACAGCAATGGCTTGTGCTCTAAGATCAAGAATCAACAAATGGGACCTCATGAAATTGCAAAGCTTCTGTAACTCAAAAGATACTGTCAATAAGACAAAAAGCCCACCAACAGATTGGGAAAGGATTTTTACCAATCATAAATCTGATCGGGGACTAATATGTTATATATACATGAGCTCAAGAAGCCGGACTCCAGAAATTCAAATAACCCCATTAAAATATGGGGCACAGAGCAAGACTAAGAATTCTCAACTGAGGAATACTGAAGGGCTAAGAAACACTTGAAAAAATGTTCAACATCTTTAATCATCATGGAAATGCAAATCAAAAAAACTCTGAGTTTCTACCTCACACCTGTCAGAATGGCTAAGATAAAAAATTCAGGTGACAGCAGATGCTGGCAAGGATGTGGAGAAAGAGGAACACTCCTCCATTGCTGGTGGGATTGCAAGCTTGTACAACCACTCTGGAAATCAGTTTGGTCATTCCTCAGAAAATTGGACATAGTACGCCTGGAAGATCCAGCAATACCTCTCCTAGGCATAAACCCAGAAGATGTTCCAACTGGTAATAAGGACACATGCTCTTCCATGTTCATAGCAGTCTTATTTATAATAGCCAGAAGCTAGAAAGAACCCAGATGTCCCTCAACAGAGAAATGAATACAGAAAATGTGGTTCATTTAAACAATGCAGTACTACTCTGCTATTTGAAATAATCAATTTATGAAATTTTTGGACAAATGTATATATCTGGAGGATATCATCCTTAGTGATGTAACCCAATCGCAAAAGAAGTCACTAGATATGCACTCACTGATAAGTGGATATTAGCACAGAAACATAGAATACCCAATATGCAATTTTCAAAACAAGAAAATCAAGAAGGAAGACCAATATGTGGATACTTCATTCCTCCTTAGAATAGGGAACAAAATACCCATGGAAGGAGTTACAGAGACAAAGTTTGGAGCTAAGATGAAAGGTTGGAGTATTCAGAGACTACCCCACCCAGGGATCTATCCCATAATTAGCCACCAAATGCAGATTTTGCTGACATTATTCTGATATAGCTGTCTCCTGTGAGGGTATGCCAGTCCCTGGCAAATACAAAAGTGGATGCTCACAGGACCCCTAATGGAGGAGCTAGAGAAAGTATACAAGGAGCTGAAGGGGTCTGCAACCCTGTAAGAGGAACAACAGTATGAACTAATCAGAACTCCCAGAGCTCTTGTCTCTAGCTGCATATGTAGCAGAAGATGGCCTAATAAGTCATCATTGGGAATAGAGGCCACTTGGTCTTGCAAACATTATATGCCCCAGTACAAGTGAATGCCAGGGCCAAGATGTGGGAGTGGGTGCATATGGGAGCAGGGCGGGAGGGAGGGTATAGGATACTTTCCGGATAGTATTTGAAATGTAAATGAAGGAAATATCTAATAAAAATTGAAGAAAATAAAGAACTCTTTGCCTTAAGTCTCTCTGGAATGTCAGAATATTTTCTTATTGTTTTTGGATTTTGTTTTCTTTTAAGAAAGTGTTTACTCTAGTTTTTCTTTTTTTTATCTTACAATCAGTCATTGAAGAGGGAACAAGAACTCAATACAGGAAACTGAAGTAAGGAACTCAAATAGAGACCATAAAAACACACTCTTTAGTCTAATGCTCTCCCAACTGAGCTATTTAATGAAGAAAATATCTAATTAAAAAATTGGAAAAAAAACACACTCTTTCCTGGTTTGTTCTTTTTTCTCACTCACAAGCTCAATATAGGTCTCTCTCTCTCTCTCTCTCTCTCTCTCTCTCTCTCTCTCTCTCTCTTTCTCTCCCTGGTGTTTTAATATTTTCTTTTTTATTGAAAATAGATTCTTTTCTCATAGGTATATGCTGATTACAGTTTCCCCTTCCTCCATTCTTCCCAGTTCCTCCCCAACTTCCCTCCCATTTGGATTCACCCCCTTCCTGTCTCAGATCAGAATAAAATAGGCTTCTAAAGGGTAACAACAAAATATAACAAAATGAAATGTAAGATAAAACAAAGCCAACACATTGAAGTTAGGCAAGGCAAACCGACAGAAGGAAGGGTCCTAACAGTACGCACGGAGTCAAACACCCTCATTGTCTCGTCTCACTTGATAGTTCCACAAAAAAACAAAACAACAACAGCAACAGCAACAAAAACAAAAACAAAACTAAACTGAAGGCTATAAAATATGTGTAGACCCATGCAGACCCTGTGATTGCTGCTTCAGTTTCTGTGATTTCATATGAGCTTTACTCAGTTGATTTAAAGGCTCTTATTCTCCTGCTGTCTTCAATTCTCTCTGGCTCTTATACTCCCTCTGCCTTCCTGAGCTTTGAGGAGAGGAATATGATGGAGAGAGAGAGAGAGAGAGAGAGAGAGAGAGAGAGAGAGAGAGAGAGAGAGATCTGCTGTATGTCTTTGTTTAAATTTCTTATTATCAAAAGCTTTACAACAAGAGAATGAAGTCTCAAGACAAGTTTGGTCAAACAAATTGTATGTTTATGGCAAAGGGAAGATTCTTGTGTACCTTCGTTACAATTGTAAACTAGTAGAGTCAATCTGCGAACTACTCTGGAGGTTTGTCAAATACAAAACAAAACAAAACAAAACAAAAGAAAACAACAACAATGAAAGCTAGCGACACAGCTATAAAAATCCTTGGGCTTATATCCAAGAGATTTTATGTTATACTACAGGGACAGCTACATATCCATGTTCATCTAATAAATTTATAATAGAATGAGCTAAGATGTCATCAGTACTTGAATGGATAAGAAAAATGTAGAATATATACACAATGGACTATTATTATGCATTTCTTCTACCTTATCTTCAAGACCCGAATTTCTTTTTTTTTTTTCACATTTTTTAATATTCTGGTGAGCTTACCCATGAGATGTCTGTGTGTGTGTGTGTGTGTGTGTGTGTGTGTGTGTGTGTGTGACACCCTGAGATTCTTATTTCCATTTTTGTTTTAGCTTGGGTTCTCTTTAGTGATTCACTTCTTAGTTAAACTCTATCTGCTTTCATTCTTGAATTCTTTTCATTACTTCATTCAAGTGTCTTTGTTCTCCTGGTATTTATTAGAACCTTTCTGCACATGCTCTTTAAAGTCTTTACATAATCGCTCCTTCCAAGTCCTTTGTGCTTCACTTCAATTGCTTTTCTTCGGGCAAAACACAATATGGGTTCTGCCATCTCAGAAAGCCGTGTTGGTGTGTTTGCAGCTGAAGGAGAAGGGGGCTAAGTAAGAAGGTGCCCATACCATGGCTCATACAAAGCAGACTGCCCTGCTAATCCACCAGTGGTAAAACATCTAGGAAACACCTCACACCAGTAAGAATGGCTAAGATCAAAAATTCAGGTGACAACAGATGCTGGCATGGATGTGGAGAAAGGGGAACACTCCTCCATTGTTGGTGGGAATGCAAGCTGGTTCAACCACTCTGGAAATCAGTCTGGCGGTTCCTCAGAAAATTGGGCATAGTATTACCAGAAGATCCTGCAATACCTCTACTTGGCANAGCAGGGCCGGGAGGGGGGAGGATATAGGGAACTTTCTGGATAACACTTGAAATGTAAATGAAGAAAATATCTAATAAAAGTTGAAAAAAAAAAAAAAACATCTAGGAAACAGCTAGCTACAAAAGTTTCTAGCAAGAGTGCGCCCTCTTCTGGAGGGATGAAGAAACATTGTTACAGGCCTGGTACTGTGGCAATCTTTGAAATGAGGTGCTATCAGAAGTCCACTGACAAAAAAAAAAAAAAAAAAAAAAAAAAAAAAAAAAAAAAAAAAAAAAAAAAAAAAAAAAAAAAAAAAAAAAAAAAAAAAAAAAAAAAAAAAAAAAAAAAAAAAAAAAAGACAGAGGCAGGCAGATTTCTGAGTTTGAGGCCATCCTGTTCTACAGAGTGAGTTCCAGGACAGCCAAAGATACCTTGTCTCAAAAAAACAAAACAAAACAAAACAAAACAAAACAAACAAACAAACAAACAAAAGAAGTCCACTGAACTTTTGATTCGATTTGTAAGCATCTGGTTCAAGAAATTGCTCATGACTTCAAAACAGATCTCTGCTTCCAGGGTGCAGCTATTGGTGATTTGCAGGAGATAAGTGAGGCCTATCTGGTTGGCCTTTTTGAAGATACCAACCTGTGTGCTGTCCATGCCAAATGTGTAATAATTATGTCAAAAGGTATCCAGCTAACACATCACATTTGTGGAGAATGTGCTTAAGAGGGAAAACATTTCATTATCAAAAAAATTCCCCTTCTTCCTGTTGTCAGTAGTTCTGAATGTTAGATATTTTCCCCCATGGAATCAAAGGTACCTAAGTTTATGATTGCAAGTGGAAACATATGGGACAAAATCAGGTATTGGCAGTTTCTCCACGTTCATTTGTATGTGAATTTTTAATATAAATGCAAGATGTAAAGCATTAATGCAAGCAAAATGCTTTAGTGAACACATTTCAAAAATTCAACTTTATAACAATTATAAATAAACCTGTTAAAATTTTCTGGACAATGTCAGCATTTGGATTTTTAAAAATAAGTAAATTTCTTATTGGCAGCAACTAACTGGTGTCTGTAGCATTTTTATAATACAGTAGAGTCCATCTACTCACTGTACTTTTCTAACTGAGTTGTCCTGCATGCAAGTACATGCTTTTAATGTTGTCCATTTTCTGTGCTGTTCCTGTAAGTTTGCTATTAATATACATTAAACTAAAAAGAGAAAAAAGAAAAGAAAAGCCATGTTGTCTTGGTTGATAATGTTTGTGTGATAATGGCTTTGCCCTAGAATCTAGGCATTAGAAGTTATGAAGTTTGAAGTGTTTCTTTTTGTAAATATCTGCCCCTATCTTTGTTGAGGGGGTGGGTTTTGTTAGGTTTTGTTTGTACTTTTTGTTCTTGTTTCCCACTTTAAAGGATTAAGCATGGATAGAAGCTATGGAGGTAGACTAACTAAGGATGTATGAAAATGCATTTTAAAGAATAGATGAAAATCCACTAGCTATTAATCTAATTTTAAATATTTTTTAAGAAAATATGTTCATATGGAGGTATTCTACCATTAGATACAAAGCATTTTCCAGAAGACATGAGTTATTAAATGAAAATATCAGGTAAAGTTATAGACTAATTTATTAAGAGTTGTTGGAAAGAGAATCCACTTTGTTATCTAAAGAACAAATACTGTTGGTATTATCCTTATCATCACCATAATTACATTCTAAGATCAATCTCCTGGAGACACTATATACTTTGGATGCAGGACATAAATAAATTTCAAGCCAACTGAGAAACTTCCCTCTGCATGGTAGCATCCATAGTTCCTGAAGGTGCTGTTTAGACTGCTGGGAGAGAAAATACAACAGTGAAGAAAACATATTAATGATCTTACCCGATGCTGTATCTCACATGTTATAAAACTGACTTGCTAGGAAAGATATGTCCAGTGGAGAAATAGAGTTACAATTACTATGTGGCAATTCACTGGATTTGTGACCTGATCTACAGAAGTACATTTCATGCTTTGTACTTTAACATTAATCAAAAGCCTATTGATTGGGAGATCATAGGGTTAGGATAAAACATGCTACTTTTATTTTGCTTAATGGTTTTGCTGTCAATTTTCCTTATAAATATTTATGCTTACATACATAGACTTATGACACTTTGTACTTTTGTCAGAGGAGTTTCTTTTTGCACTGGGTAGTAATTAATAGAGAAATTCATAATTGGTCAAAGACTTGTGAATAAAAGACTGAGTTCTCAGATCTAGAAAGGGCATCTTTCTCAACCCCTGTACCACAAACCAACATTCCAGGAATACTGGGGAAAAATAAGTAGGAAGACTATAAGAACATGAAAACATGGAGAAGCGATGCGAGAATCTCTATCCCTATTCTGGACATAAGAGGACTATTGCATTCGTGAACTCACATCAGGTATATTAAGTCAACCAAAATAGTGACATATTTGGGGTAGATAATCTCTAGACTGCACCCCTTACTAAGGAGCTATTGGCAATTGATAGCTGATGGAGGAGTGAGAAACATTATTCATTGAATGTGTGACAACTGGTAGGTTTCCCTTGCTCCAGTGAATGGCCTGGCACATATGGGCAGACATCTTGGACTTAGTGGCTTAAGAAATGACAGGAGTGGTACTGAGGGAATAAGAGAAGAGTTGAAGGGAGTGTATATGTCTATTTCATTGTGTTAATATATGGGATTCTTCAAGAGTTAAAGGTTAATATTTTTTAAAAGAAAGAAAGAACAAAAACACAAATTTGTCAGCACCTTCATTATGGACTAGATATCCCTTCCCTAGAAGAATATTTAATGAATGTTTGTTCTTTATAAGCTCCTCTGTAAGAGGCATTTTTGTGAGGTAAACCTTAGGGGCTGAAATTACAATATTTTTTATAAAACTTTAATTAAATTATGTAGTTTGTCTGGGTTTACAGGAATGAATGATATCTACTCCTTTTAACTAGACACTAAGTAGAGGGGTAGTGACTCATAAAGTAAACCACAAGAGTTTCAGGAATTAGACAACTCTATTGTGTCTTAACACCTGTATCGGATTTTTAAGTCCTTCCTACAAATGTGCTTATCACACACATTTGTAGGAAGTATTTGTAGGAAGGCTAATACTAGCCTTTGAACTGTTCATTGATCATGATCAAGGATTCCAGATACTTCTTTGTAAACAGCTATCACATTTATCTTCTCTGTTGTTATAGTCTTAATGCTTGGTATTTCCTCAATTATTGTGATATAATTGTCATTTCTAATATATTATGCCATTTGGAGTTAAGACCTCATAATTAATCTCTAGTAGTGGAGCATTCATCATTTATTCCAGGCATTTCTTTCATGCTGGGTATTGAAACTAAGGTTTCCTGCATGCTAGGCAGACACTCTTTCACCAGCCCTCTTTTCATTCTTTATTATGACATTGGGTCTCACTAACTTGCCCAAGCTGCCTTCACAGTGACTATTTCATGCATTTTAAAAGAATACTCATGATGTAGCTTCCTTTACCTTAAGGTATCCTACCATCAAAGGATACAATAAGCATCTAACCACCCAAAATCAAGAAAAAGTCTTCAACATTATAAGACTTCTGCTATATTAGCCATTCACCCCTCCATTCCCAGAAGTAGATTAAATTAAGTAGATATTGTGAAGGTACGTGTTTACGGCATTATGTTATGTAATCTAAGTGAACTAAGGTACTTATAGTCTGTTGAAATAAACACTCTGTAATGATCACAAAGATGTACGAATGTGTATAATTTTGTATGGAGGGGCATCATGTGCTCAGTAAGATGGTAGATCTGGTTGAACTGTACTGTAAGAATGTTTTCAACCACACAGCATTTACTGTTATGTCTTCCTGAGCAGTTTTTGGATCATCTTTTGTAGACTATGCAGTTAAATCTATGCCTGTATTTTAAAAGTGTTCATGAATCTCTTAACAAGAGAAGTGCATAGGCAATCCAAGAATAAAAGTAGATAATTCTTTTTTCTCAAGGTAGTGCTTTACCTCAGTTCAGAAAGTCAGAATAGGGGAGATACCAAGGTTCTCAATGCCTGAGGGCTGATCTGTGTGTACCTGAACTCCCAGAGATTTATATGAAGCACATGATTACCTGAGTAAGTGGTGTAGGTTTAAAACTATTTCTAGTAGGGCACAAAACTTACTGGCTATAACTAATCATGTGCAAACAGAACATTCATTTCTTACTAGAGTTGAATACTAATTCATTGCCATGGAAAGTTCTTAGAACTTTGTAAATGAATATATAACCCTTGCCTAGGGTCAAACTGCAAATCATTTACCCAGAACCTAGGGTCCTTACAAGGCACAAATCTCAGTAAGGGACAGAATGTATCCTCAGAGAAAAGAAAGAAATTCAAAGGGAAATTCTGTACAAATGACATTGGAGCAGGACTGTAATGGGGGGAGTATATGAAATGTTTAAATGACACAAATGAAATGTAAATAATTGTGTGTGGGCTAGTTAGAGAAAAAAATCACAGAAAGGAAATCAAATTTATTTCCGAGGTCTTCAGGACTTAGTGGATATTCATCAGTTACACACAGAGAGAGGAGTATATTCATCATGAATCTTTAATCTCTGTGTTTGTATATTGTGTCTGGGTGTGTGAATTTATATTTAAAAATTTTAATTACCACTATGTTCATAGCAGTCTTATTTGTGATAGCCAGAAGGTAGAAACAACGTAGATGTCCCACAACAGAAGAATGGATACAGAAAATGTAGTTCATTTACACAGATGGAATACTACTCAGCTATTAAGAATGAGGACATCCAGGCAAATGGATGGAACTAGAAAATATCATCCTGAGTGACATAACTCAGACCCAAAAGAACTTGCATGGTATGTACTCACTAATAAGTGGATATTAGCCAAACAACAAACAAACAAACAAACAAACAAACAAAACCAAAAGCAAAATCCCATACAGAATACACAAGATATAGTCCACAGAATTCAAAAGGCTTAACAAGCTGAAGTGCCCGAGTGAGGACTCCTCAGTTCTACTTGGAAGAGAGAAGAAAGCAACCACAAGTGGGAGGGAGGGAGAGACTTGGGAGGGAATGTGGATGGGGAGGAAGGCAGTAGGGGTGTAGAGGGGAACCTGAACTGATATTGGGGAAGGGAAAATAATACTGGCCCTGCGGACCTGCAGAAAGAATGCAAATGGACAACCTCAGGAAATAGGAGGTTGGGGGACCCACCCCACCCCAGAGTGCACCAGTGACCTAGGAGGTGAGAGATTCCCAGGACTCACGGGGAGGGACCTTTGATGAAATGCCTGACAGTAGGGAAAGGGAACTTATAGAACCCACCTACTGCAGTAAGATAGGACATCAAGTGAGGGATGGGGTTGCCATCCCACTGTCACACCTCTGACCCATAATTATTTCTGTCTGAAAGAATTACAGGGATGGAAATAGAAAGGATCCTGAGGAAAAGAAGGTCCAACAAAAGGCCCAAAGTGGGATCTAGCTCCAAGGGAGGTCCCAAGGCCTGACACTATCACTGAGGCTACGGAGTGCTCACTAAAGGGGACCTAGCATGACTGCCCTCAGAAAGACCCAACAAGCAGCTGAAAGAGTTAGAGGCAGATATTTGTACCCAAACAATGGACAGAAGCAGGTGACTCCTGTTGTTGAATTAGGGATACATCAAAGAATTTGAGGAGATGGATGATTCTGTAGGAGGACCAGCAGTCTTAATTAATATGGATCCCCAAGATCTTTCAAACACTGGACCACCAAACAGGCAGCATACACCAGCTAATATGAGGCCCCCAACACACATACAGCAGAGAACTTCCAGGTCTGTGTTCATTCAGAGATGATGCACCTAACCCTCAAGAGACTGGAGACCCTAGGGAGTTTAGAGGTTAGATGGGGTAGAGGATGGGGACATCCAAGTAGAGATGGAGTCGGGTGGGGAGGAGGTGTGGGATGTCGAGCTGTTGGAGGGTGGCAGGGGAGGTTCAGGGAATGGAGTAGGGGTTATAAAAAATGAATTACAAATAAAATTAAATTTAAAAATTAATTAATATTATATTAGCTCATATCTAAAAAACATGAATTTGTGGGTTGCATAGTGATATTTAAATACATGTATAGAATGTATAGCAATCAGGTGGGTAATATTCTTTGGTATGTAATACTATAACTAAAAGAATACATCTAAAATTTATCAGTATAAAATCAGCATAAAATGAAAAGTAAAAAAGGTGAAGAGTATTTTATTAGCTTGATTACCCATTTCATGTTATATACAATTAGACTATTCCTGTTTTGTTTGCTTTAACTTTTCTTCTATGCAAACATAGAAGGTAGCACTCCCCCTTTCTTCTGTATATTATTAGGCTATACCTATATATGTTCCTTTCTTCATTCACCTCAGAAGTCAAGTTGGCTTACCCAGAAGATGTTTGATATTCCCCTTTCACTGTCTATTCTGAATTAATGCTTTAGTGTGGTTAAACGATTAGGAGACCTTTCTATTGGTTTTGTCTATATTTCTTGACACTTTCCACACAGGCTTCCCTTGTGAATACTTTAAATCTCAGAGGAAGTCTTGTTTGTGACAGAAAAAGAATATTCCTTAGGGAAAATGTCTTTGAAAAACTGGAGTAAAGAAACCATTATCTTCTAGTGAGGCCAAATTTTAAAAGTTTATTGGTCTCAGTCCTTTGTTTAAATAAGTAATTGAGATTATTTATTAATACTTGTAGCTGGGGAACATGATACCTGGGAAGACAAAGTGACATATCCAAGATATTATATTTAGTTGATGTTAGTGCCAAGACCTATCGCTATTCACCTGTTTTACCTCCAGGATCATTTATATAATACAACTCTCTGGGTTGTAGCACTTAAATTCCTTAAGAAATCTTCCAAAATCTGTACTAATTAGCTGAAATAAAAAAAAGAAAACTCTCAGAAAATTTGGAAACCATTACTCTGTTTCTTCAATTTGACAAGGCATTGTGCTTCCAATGGTACCTTCAAATGTCTTCTTTTTTTTTTTTTTCAATTTTTTATTAGATCTTTTCTTTTTTTAATTATTTTTTCTTTATTAGATATTTTCTTCATTTACATTTCAAGTGTTATCCAGAAAGTTCCCCATACCCTACCCCATCCCTGCCCTGCTCCCCTACCCACCCCCTCCCACATAATGGCCCTGGCATTCCCCTGTACTGGGGCATATAAAGTCTGCATGACCAAGGGGCCTCTCCTCCCAATGATGGCCAACCAGGCCATCTTCTTCCATATATGCAGCTAGAGACATGAGCACAGGGGGAACTAGTTAGTTCATGTTATTCTTCCACCTATAGGGTTGAAGACCCCTTCAGCTCCTTGGGTACTCTCTCTAGCTCCTTCCTTGGGAGTCCTGTGTTCCAACCAATAGCTGACTGTGAATATCCACTTCCGTGTTTGCCAGGCACTGGTATAGCCTCCCACGAGAAAGCTATATCAGGGCCCTTTCAGCATTATCTTGCTGGCATATGCAATAGTGTTTATTTTTGGTGGCTGATTATGGGAAGGAAATGTCTTCTCTGTCATGTTAAAATGTAATGATAAATTTTAGCTATGAGACTGTTTCATTCTGCAGACTCATTTGCACAGTCTATACCATCAGTAAAATGTTTTCTGAATCAATGAACAAAGGGATGGTATACTTTTTATATTACTTCCAGAGTTGACAAATGATTTTCTAAGCTCTCCCCTATTCCATATCTATAACTACCATGTGATGCCTTCCATTGTGTTTTGTTTCTGGAGTGAGTATTACTGTTCTGCCTTAGTGTCCCACTTTAGAGCATGTAGAAAATGGTGGCCACGGTTTCAGAAAAGACATAAAAGAGGACATAAGTGCACAGGGCAATTTAAATCATAGAATGGTACCAAAGTCAGAGGAAATGTTAATGTCGTATAAACTTTTACACATGAGAAAAAGGTAGTAAACACCTCCAAAAGACAAAATGAGAGCCAAGGTATAAAACTTTTATGGAAGTATGTTTCATCAAGGTAAAAGTAATTTCTCCATGATTTAGGGGTTCACAAACAGTCTCCATAAGAAGATAGTGAACTAAGAGTTTACTGTGGGGAACACAGAGGTCCATGTTCCAAGGTTTAGTCTGACTTTTATCATCTTTAAAGTGTATTATAGTTTGAATCTCTCTCTCTCTCTCTCTCTCTCTCTCTTTTTTTTTTTTTTTTTTTTTTTTTTTGGTTTTTCGAGACAGGGTTTCTCTGTAAAGCCCTGGCTGCCTCTACTGCACAGCCTTATGTTTTAAATGCTTGGCTTTCAACTCCAAGTGCTATTATAAGAAATGCTACTATTCAAGAAGATGGGCTTAGGTAGGTCATTTGCTGCTGGCTTTAAAGGTTAGGCCCATATTTACTTTCTATATCCCACTCTTCTTGGTGCACAGCAACATGAACTGCCTCTACCATGTGTTTTGTGGTCATAATCCAAGCATCTGCACTTTGCTTTTATTAATTTATTGACTGACTCAGCTGTTTCTTTTAATGTTTAGCATTTTAAATTCTGTATTTTTTATGGAAAATCTTTCACGAGGTTACTATCTGGTAAAGACTTGTTCAACTTTGTATGCTATCCCTTTACTTGCCTGGATATTGCTTCTGCCGTGTAGATGCTTATTCACTCAAAGAAATCCTATTTGTGAAATATTTCCATTATCTTCAGAGCTATTGAGAGCCTTCTTAGAAATTTATTGCCTATGAACACATCTTCAGGGATTTTCTCTATGTTTTCCTCTAGCAGTTTCAGAATCTCAGAACTTAAATCAATGTCTTTAGTCAATTTTAAATTGAGTTTTATGGGGTAAGAGGCAGATATCCTATGTGAATGGGCATGTGAACATCAAGTTTCCCAGATCCAATCACTTGTCAAAAATACTAATTTCTCCACATTTTTGTTCTTCATTTTGCATTAATTCTTGTGTTCTAAACTCTATTACTTTGGTCTATATGCCTATTTCTATGCCAGTTGTATATGTTCATCAATGCATGCATGGGCAAAGAAAATGGTGTACACACACATACACACAAACATACACACACACACACACACACACACACACTGCATGAGTACATACAATGGAGTTCAATTCTAATATAAGGCAAACTATTATAATTATATTATTTTCAAGTGTTACTAGGGATTGCAGTAAATGAAATAAGCCAGTTTCACAAAGACAAGTCTCATGTTAATTCTTCTTTTGTGGAAGATAGTGTGGGGAAAGGACAAGAGACGAAAGGAAGACTACTAGGAAGCTGGTGGAAAGGAAGAGGGATACGCACAGGCACTACAAGGGGGACATTGTATGCATGTGTTTAAATGCCATGGAGCCATTATTCTGTAGAATCAGCATTTTAATACAATTTCTTTTTCTTTTTTTTTCTTTTTATTAATCATTCCATTCATTTACTTCTCAAATGTTATCTCCTTTCTTAGTTACCCCACCACAACCCTCCTATCCCATCTGCCCTCTCCCCTCTCCCATTTGCCTCTATAAGGTTACTCTCCTACCCTCCCAATGTCTCCTGCCACAGCACTCCAGCATCCCCCAAGCTGGGGCATCAAACCTCCACAGGACCAAGAGCCTTCCCTCCCATAGATGTTAGACAAGGCCATCCTCTGCTACATATGTATCTGAAGCCATGAATCTCTCCCTGTACACTTCTTGGTTGGTGGTTTAGTCCCTGGGAGCACTGGGTAGGTGGTCCTGCCAGCCTACTTTCTTTCTTTGTTTCTTTCTTTGTTTCTTTCTTTGTTTCTTTGTTTCTTTCTTTGTTTCTTTCTTTGTTTCTTTGTTTCTTTGTTTCTTTGTTTCTTTGTTTCTTTCTTTGTTTCTTTCTTTGTTTCTTTCTTTGTTTCTTTGTTTCTTTGTTTCTTTGTTTCTTTGTTTCTTTCTCTCTTTCTCTCTTTCTCTCTTTCTCTCTTTCTCTCTTTCTCTCTTTCTCTCTTTCTCTCTTTCTCTCTTTCTCTCTTTCTCTCTTTCTCTTTTCTTTTCCTTCTCCTCCCTCTCCCTCTCCTTTTTCTTCTTTATATTTTATTAGACATTTTCTTTCTTTACATTTCAAATGTTATCTCTTTTCCTAGAGTCTTCTCCAAAAATCCCCCTCCCTTCCCCACTTCCCCTGGTCCCCAACACACCCACTGCCATTCCTAGTCCTGGCATTCCCCTCTACTGGGGTATTGAACCTTCACAGGACCTAGAGGCTTTCCTCCCTTTGATGACCGACTAGACTATCATCTGCTACATATACAGTTAGAGCTACAAGTCCCACCATGTGTTTTCTTTGATTGGTGGTTTAGCTACAAGGAGCTCTGGGGGGTACTGGTTAGTTCATATTGAAGTTCTTCCTATGGGGCTTCAAACCGCTTCAGCTCCTTGGGTACTTTCTCTAGCTCCTCCATTGGGGACCCTATGCTCAGTCCAATGGATGGCTGTGAGCATCCACTTCTGTATTTGTCAGGCACTGGCAGAGCCTCTCAGGGGACAGCTATATCAGGCTCCTGTCAGCAGGCTATTGTTGGCATCTGCCATAGTGTCTGGGTTTGATGGTTGTTTATGGGTTAGATCTCCAGGTGGGGCAGTCTCTGGATGGTCATTCCTTCAGTCTCTGCTCCTAACTTTGTCTCTGTAACTCCTTCCATGGGTATTTTGTTCCCCCTTCTACGAAGGATTCTGAGCTTCTGGGCTAATGTCCACTTATCAGTGAGAGCATATCATGTGTGTCTTTTGTGATTGGGTGACCTCACTCAGGATGATATCCTCTAGATCCATCCATTTGTCTAAGAATTTCATAAATTCATTGTTTTTTGTTGTTGTTGTTTTTGTTTTTAATTTTTTTGAGACAGGGTTTCTCTGTGTAGCCCTGGCTGTCCTCGAACTCACTTTGTAGACCAGGCTGGCCTCGAACTCAGAAATATACCTGCCTCTCTGCCTCCCGAGTGCTGGGATTAAAGCCTTGTGCCACCACACCTGGCTAAATTCATTATTTTTAATAGCTGATCAGTACTCCATTCTGTAAAGGTACCACATTTTCTGTATCTATTCCTCTGAGAGGGACATCTGGGATCTTTCCAGATTCTGGCTATTATAAATAACGCTGCTATGAACATAGTGGAGCATGTGTCCATATTACCTGTTGGAGCATCTTCTGGGTATATGCCCAGAAGTGGTATTGCTGGATCTTCCAGTAGAACTTCTTATGGGGTTGTAATCCTGCTCTGTCAGTAATCCTCCACTTATCAGTAAGTGCATACCATGTATATTCTTTTGTAACTAGGTTATCTCACTCAGGATGATATTTTTTAGTTCTATCCATTTGCTTGAGAATTTCACGAAGTTATTGTTTTTAATAGTTGAGTAGTACTCCATTGTGTAAATATACCCCTTTTTTTGTATCTGGTCTTGGGTTGAGAGACATCTGGGTTGTTTCCAGCTTCTGGCTATTATAAATAAGGCTGCTTTAATTAATAAAATAAAAGCATAGAATAACTACAAAGCAAATTTATAAAATATTTGGATGATTCTCGCTTTTTCATAATATACAGGGCCAATGATATCTCCAAGAACTTTACAATTCAATAGTATATTAGATTAGGAGCTGGAAATATTATGCAAAATATATTGTCAGAAAATTATTCAATATCATTAATGTAGATTATTCATAACTATATATAAGACAAAAAGATACTACACTTATCAACATTTATCACACACAGAGAAAATCTAACTCTAGGAGGCTCCTTGAGATATGTATCATCAAGAAACTTATAGAACCATTCATTTTGGAAGCTTGTTTCAAGCATTTTCACTTTGAGCTCAACTTTTAAACATACACAAGATTCTTTATTTTTCAAAATATATGACTTATATGTACAAGAAAATATAAAATCCCCAGCTTAAATGGGTACCATTGATTTAGGAAATCTTAAGCTCAATTTAATTACTTTATTTCATTTTGTAAATCTACAATGTAGTAATAGGTTTTGCAAGTAATACATAGCTCTTTAGCAGCATGACCCAGACTCTTACAGTACTGAATCCTTTCTTTAGAATCTGCTGGAATGATTAGTTTTCATTATAAATTGGACACCGAGTCCCTGTTTAGGTAATCTCAACTGAGGGATTTCATTGTATAGATGGCCTATGGCTATTTCTGTGGAGGACCAATTATTTATTGATGTGAATGGGCCCACCCTACTGCAGAAGTTACCAATGTTCCACAAGTGGTCCTGGATGGTGGTACAAGAGGAAATCAGAGGAAAAACCAGTAAGCAATATTTCTCCATGGGTTCTGCTTCAAGGTCCTGTCCTATGTTAATGTCTTAATGTGTCTCAGTGATGGACTGTAATTTGCAAGATGAAATTAAAAGTAATTCTTTCCTCCTTAAGTTGCTTTTGATAACGGTGTTTCTTAGAGAAACATGAATTCAGACATCTACTTTTAGGAAAATGAGATAAAATAGTGGTGTTATAATATATGTGGGCTCTCATCTCCAGAATATGTTGCCATAGAGAAGATGACAAGACTAGTATTTCTTGAAAACTATGGACATAGCTATCTACAGAATGTAAAAATGTAAGAAAACAGAGTGAAGGGATTGAGTGAGCTATTCCTATGTCCATTTGGATAGAGAGATCATTTCAAATATTTGATTTAAGGAAGTGGGAGGAACTATATACTATGTAGGTCAGCATAAAAACTTGTCATTTTTAAATTGGGAAGAAATTCTTTCATGGATTATGTACCATAAAAGCTATCAGTCCTCAATATCTTCTGCATGCAAGCTTTCTCAACACTCTTGTTTTCTTGCCACACATTTAAATGGAAAATTATGCATTTCTACACATTTAAACAAAACCAGCTTCATGACTAAGAAAAAGAAAAGTGAAGATGAAGTTGTCTCAAGAATAAATTCATTATTTGGGAACCACCAAACAGCCTTTAAAATCAAGCTAACATTTTACTAGTTTTGATAGACTTAAAGATATATCCACACAATATTTTGTATTTTAGAGGAAAAGAAAACCAGCATTCATATTTTCATTAAAAGGTCCATATATAGGAGAGCCAATGTCTGTCAGAAATCACATAAATGACCTATTCATATGAGGTTACAGATGGATCCTTCGTGGAAAAGCTTGAGATGACTGCAGCGCTGGCCCACATCTTGATTGCATAGTTTTGAGAGACCTAGACCCAGTTCCAGTCTAAAAATTATGCACTGGAGGCTTTGTCCACCAATACCTGGACTAATAAATGTTTATTATTTAGTTTGTAGAATTATTGCACGTAGAAAACTAGCAGTGACTCAAGAATAAAATGTCCATTTATATAAGGAGAGAATATTACAGATAAAGAGTGAAGACTTCTTGAAATTGAAAACCAACCAGTGGAAAAAAATATGGCATTTTCAACAAATGGTGCTGGTTCAACTGGTGGTCAGCAAATAGAAGATTGCAAATCAATCCATTCTTATCTCCCTGTACAAAGCTCAAGTCCAAGTGGATCAAGGACCTCCACATAAAACCAGATACACTGAATCCAATAGATGAGAAAGGGGGAAGAGCCTAAAACACATGGTCTCAGGGGAAATTTTCCTGAGTAGAACACCAATAGCTTAAGTTCTAAGTTCAAGAATAAACAAATGGGACCTGATAAAACTTTAAAGCTTTTGTAAAGCAAGGGACCCTATCAATAAGACAAAACAGCCACAAACAGATTGGGAAAATATCTTTACCAACCTTATATCTGACAAAAGACTAGTATCCAATATATACAAAGAACTCAAGAAGTTAGACTCCAGAGAATCAAAAAACTCTATTTAAAAATGGGGTACAGAGCTAAACAGAGAATTCTCAACTGAGGAATCATGAACGGCCGAGAAGCACTTAAAGAAATGTTCAACATCTTTAGTCTCCAGGGAAATGCAAATCAAAACAACCCTGAGATTCTACCTCACACCATTCAGAATGGCTAAGATAAAAAAACTCAGATGGTACCCAATGATGGTGTGGATATGGAGAACGATGAACACTCCTTCATTGCTGGTGGGATTACAAGCTGGTACACCACTCTGGTAATCAGTCTGTCTGTTCCTCAGAAAATTGGAGGTAGTACTACCTGAGGACCAAGCTATACAACTCCCAGGCATATACCCAGCAGATCTTCCATCTTGCAATAAGGACACATGCTTGACTATATTCATAGCAGCCTTATTTATAATAGCCAGAATCTGGAAACAACTCAGATACTCCTCAACAGATGAATGGATACAGAAAATATAGTACAGTTACCCAATGGAGTGCTACTCAGCTATTAAAAACAATGACTTCATGAAATTCTCACACAAATGGGTGGAAAGAACTAGAAAATATAATTTGAGTGGGGTAACCCAGTCACAAAAGAAGACACATATTATGTACTCACTGATAAATGTATATTAGCTAAAAAAGCTCTGAATACCCACAATACAACTCACAGACCATATGAAGCTCAAGAAGAAGGAAGACCAAAGTGTGGATGCTTCAGTCCTACTCAGAAGGGGGAACAAACTAATCATGGGAAGTAGAGAGAAGGAAGGACCTAAGAGGGAGAGAGGAGAGGGAAAGAAAAAGTGGGTCAGGATCATGTGTAGTAGAAGATGAAGTAGAAATACAGAAGGGTAGGAAATTTAACAGATGTGTGTAGCAATGGAAGATGGGGTACTGGAGGTTGCCACTAGAATGTCCCTGATTCCAGGGAAACAAAAGATTCCCAGGACCCAATGGGGATGACATTAGCTGAAATACCTAACAAAGGGGAGATAGAACTTGTAGAGACTATATTCAGTGGTTACTCATAGCCCCCATTTAAGAGATGGGGCCACCCACCTATCTCAGAAATATTAACCCAAATTGCTCCTGTCTAAAGGAAATGCAGGGACAAAGAGTGGAGCAAAGACTGAAGAAAAGGCCGTGCAAAGACTGCCCCACATAGGCATCCATCCCATCTGCAGATACCAAACCCAGACACTATTACTGAGGCCAAGAAGAGCTTGCTCACAGGAGTCTGGTATAGCTGTCCCCTGAGAGGCTTTGCCAAAGCCTGACCAATACAGATGCGGATGTACACAGCCAACCAACAGACTGAGCATGAGGACCCCAGTGGATGATTTAGGGGAAGAACTGAAGAAGCTGAATGGGTTTGCTACCTCATAGGAAGAACAACAATATCAGCCTAACAGAACCCCCAGAGCTTCCAGGGACTAAACCACCAACCAAAGAATACAAATACACATGGAGGGCATGGCTCTAGCTGCATATGTAGCAGAGGATTGCCTATCTGGCATCAAAGGGAGGGGAGGGCCTTGGTGCTGTGAAAGCCTAATGTCCCAGAGAAGGGGAATGCTAGGGTGGTGGTGAGGCAGGAGTTGGTGGGGGAGTGGGAGAGCACCCTCATAGAGGCAGGGGGAAGGGGGAATGGGATAGGGGGTTTGCAACCTGGAAGGGGTACAACATTTGAAATGTAAAGAAATCAAATAACCAATTAAAAAATTTAAAAAGAGGTGACAATTAAAAAAAAAAGAAACTCAATTTCTAATATCTCAGTAAAAATTGCATATTTTAAGGAATATAGAAAAAAACAGTATCATGAGAATGAAGTAAGCACTGTTCTGTTCAGGGCCCTAAACTCTGTTAAATTACAAGGACAAATCAAAAGGAAGGAAAAAAAGTGAATTTGAGCACTTTAGATAAATTTCTTGGAACTTCCCAGAAAAAGAAAATAGGTCCCAGATAATGAATAAGAATTGCTTTTATGAAGCACTATACTAGACAGTAGCAATCAGTGAAATGGTGCTTTTTATGTCTTTGATGAAAGTAATTTAACCACATATCTCTATACCCAAGTTCTTTAACTTTGGATTTGAATTAATTGTGTCAAAATTCACCAAATATCAATGGCTTTAAAAGGTTCAAAGTAACTTTTTTTTTTTTTTTTTTTTTGGCTATGGTATTCAGAGACGCAACCTTTTCTATTTCCTTGTTTTCTTGTGTATGACTGTGACTGTATATTGTATGATTAAAGTCATGTTGTATGTAGCAAGCCTCAAGAAGGAATGACAAATCAAAGTACAAATTGTTCATATGAGGTGCATCTTTTGGACAATTTTTAAAAGCCACCACACTATAGTGATTCTCATATTCAACTGGCAAATATATTTTCATGAAATTCTCACCAATGTCTTTATTCTAGATAGTGACCAGTGAAATGCTTTATGATTATAGCAGATAGAATATAGACCCAAACAATATTTTATCAGTAGTGTTTTTCATTCTATTTTTTTACGTATTCATTTTCCATCCCACTCACTGCCCCTCTTCCTGGTCACTCCCTCCCACAGTCCTCCCCTATTCTCTCTGTCTTTCTCCTCTGAGTGGGTGGGGGCCCCTGGGTATTCCCCCACCTTGGCACTTTGAGTCTTTAAGGCTAGCCACTTCCTCTCTCACTGAGGTCAGACAAAGCAGCCCAGTTAGAAGAACATATCCCTCATACAGGCAACAGCTTTTGGGATAACCTCTGCTCTACTTGTTCGGGACCCACATGAAGAACAAATTGTACATCTGCTACATACGTGCAGGGAGGCCTAGGTCCAGCCTGTGCTTGATCTTTGGTTGGTGGTTCAGATGGAGGGGCTCAAAAGTTCAGGTTAGTTGACTCTGTTGGTCAACCTGTTGAATTCCTATCCCCTTTGGGGCCCAGTACCTAACAGGTTTAAAATGTTAAAGTAAAAAATAGCAATTTCTCTGATACACAACAACAACAACAACAACAACAACAACAACAACAACAAATCACATCTGCTTTGAAATCTAATATGGAACTTTAAGCTATTAAACCACGAAGGAAAATTAGAATTGAAGTAGAAACTTCTTGTTTCTTTGGAAAGTTGGTTATGTCGCATGATGTTTTGCTGGGTCACACAGGTGAAAGGATGTCTTGTTAAAGCAAACAAATGAAAGAATGCTTTCAAGAAGCAGACACAGCTAAAAGGATATTTTGATATAGCAAACATGTGGAAGGATGTATGATGAAGGAGTATAAATATTATTCCATAGATAGTGGAAAGCGAGAACTGAGCCTTGCTTTGGTTTGCTCTCACTCACTATTCTTAGCTAAAGACACACATGTATTGGTTCACCTTACATAGCCTTGTTGAGCTCAACTTGAGATAACATCACCATTGAGAAAAACTCACCCAAGAATTGCTCAGGAGGTTACTATGGCAACTTGCCACTTCTGCAACCTCACCTCAGGCCATTTGGCAAGCCTGGCTGTTTCTTCAGGATTGATCTACTATTGTTAGTTCATACCTGTTTTCCAAGAAGACTGGACTATGACTGCCTGTTTGTTTGTGGTATCTGCCTGCCTAGAGGATGGTCTGCAGCTGCTGAGTCACATTTGGTGTTTGCTACTGGACTGAATTGCTGAGAAAGATCAAGCCCACCCTCAAAGAACTATTGCTGAGCAGGTCCACTTTCCCCATATCCTAATAACTTTTCTCTTCCATTACCTCTGCTGTGTGGAGGGCTAGAGGAAAGGTTGAATCCTTATTTAAAGTTGGTTGGACAATCCAGAGACTGACCCACCCGGGGATCCATACCATAATCATCCACTAAACACAGACATTATTGCATATGCCAGCAACATTTTGCTGACATGATCCTGATATAGCTGTCTCGTATGAGGCTATACCAGTGCCTGGAAAATACAAAAGTTGATGCTCACAGTCATCTATAGTATGGAACACAGGCCCCCCAATTTAGGAGCTAGAGAAAGTACCCAAGGAGCTGAAGGGGTCTGTAACCCTATAGGAGGAACAGTAATATAAACTAACCAGTACCCCCTGAGCTCATGTCTCTAGCTGCATATGTAGCAGAAGATGGCCTAGTCAGCCATCATTGGGAGGAGAAGCCCTTGGTCTTGCAAAGATTATATGCCCCAATATATGGGAATGCCAGGGCCAGAAAGCAGGAGTGGGTGGGTTGGGGAACAGGGCAGGGGGTGTATAGGTAACTTTCAGGATAGCATTTGAAATGTAAATGAAGAAGATATCTAATAATATTTGTTTTAAAAATTTAAAAATTAAAATGAAATAAAATAAAATAATCTCCCAAGACTGGAAGCATATGGCAAAAGCAATATAAGAACCAGTGTTGGAGCCTGATATAGCTGTCTCCTGAGTGGCTCTGCCAGTGCCTGACAAATACAGACATGGATGCTATGGATGCTCGCAGCCAACCATTGGACTGAGCACAGGGTCCCCAATGGAGGAGCTAGAGAAATGACCGAAGGAGCTGAAGGAGCTTCTAGCCCCATAGGAGGAACAACAACATGAACCAACCTGTACCTCCAGAGCTCCCAGGGACGAAACCACCAACCAAAGAGTACACATGGAGAAACCCCTCACTCCAGCTACATATGTAGCAGAGGATAGCCTTGTTGGCCTTGGTCCTGAGAAGGCTGGATTCCCCAGTGTAGGGGAATGCCAGGAGAGGGAAGCAGGAGTATGTGGGTTGGTGAGCAGGGGGAGGTGGGAGGGGGTAGGGTGTTTTACGAGGGGAAACCAGGAAAGGGGATAACATTTGACATGTAAATAAAGAAATATCTTCAAAAATTATTCCTACAAATTGAGCATAGATACTTTTAACTTTTAAAAGGAAATTTTGCAAGTTTAAATTTTGAGATCTACAGTCGAGCTCCAGAGAAATCAGTGGAGATAGAATGAAGAAAATGGAATACCTCGGAAATGTTTTGAGAGAAAATGAATCTTCTTTGAATATCATGTTCTTGAATTCTCAATATATGACCAACGCTGAATAGTCTCAGTGAATTGTATATGTATGTATCTGTATAACAATGGTTTAAATAAAGGACATGAATTTGACATGAGGAGGGGGTAGTAGAAATAGGAGGAGTTAGAGATAAAGAAGGATGAAAATGACAGAAATACAGTTCTTTTTTTTTTTTTTTTTTTTTTTTTTGGTTTTTTGAGACAGGGTTTCTCTGTATAGCCCTGGCTGTCCTAGAACTCACTTTTTAGACCAGGCTGGCCTCAAACTTAGAAATCTGCCTGCCTCTGCCTCCCAAGTGCTGGGATTAAAGGCGTGCACCACCATGCCCAGCTAGAAATACAGTTCTTATGTAAAAATGTTCTCTAAAGTAAAACAAAGAAAAAGAAGAAAGAAATAGCTGAGGAATAAAGAAACAAACGAAAAAGTACATCTGAAAGTCCCAGAAAAGTAAATATCGAATATACAGACAGATTCTATTCCAGTAGAAATTTCAATAAAATATGGGGTAATTTTGAATTTAAAAAAGGAAAATTTGTGGTTATTCACTTGTTTGTTTTACAATAGTCTTTTAATTTTGGCCTAATATAATATTGAGTAAATTAACCTTAATCAATGTTATACATGAAGTAAAATGTCATTAAGACATTGCTGTTATACATTTTACCTGTCATCCATTATGCAAGGAATATTCTTCTTGGGAGAATTGTTCATTAGTGTGTATGATGAGCTGAGAAGAATATTCCAGGGTTAAATGATTTTACTTGAGGGAAAAGTATGACTATCAGATTCTGTGGGTGAGTGTTCTTGGATTTGCACACTGTGTAAATAAATGAATAAAAGGTCAGAGTTTAATGTAGACAGTACAAAGAGAATTTTGAGGAGAAAGGAAATTGTTAAAAGGGGATTTTTTTAAAAAGTTTTATGTTTGAAAATTCATCAAATTAACTACTGGATCTCCTCAGAGGGCATTCATTAAAGGCAGTAAAGCAACAAAATACTTGTAATATAATGGGACCCCTGACATACCATCATCACCCTAAATATCACAGTTTATATCAGGGTCCATTCTTGCCATAGCTATTATTCATGATTCTTACAATCAAAACTACCAATAAGTTTTAGAGTGAGAAGTCCAGTAGGAATACATTTCTTCTTAATTTATACTTTCTGAATTAGCAATAGTTGTTCCACTGCTTCATGGTTCAGTTGAGATTATTTCTTAAAGTCTTGGTTACTTTATACAGAAACAAAAATGGGTAGAATGATATCTAGCTCAGAAAGCTATTTTAAGGCTGGAATCAGATCTACAGTTATGTCCAATTAGTCCAGTGCTTGACACATGATATATGTAAGTAGTTTTATTATTATTGCCAATGCCACTTCAGTATTGCCAGGGACCACAACCAAAACTAACATATGCAAGAATCTGAGTAATGAAGAAATTTAGAGTAGAAATTTGTTACTAGGAATCTTCTGACTAGTTGTGAAGGAGGGAATAGATGACCCTAAAACAAAATCCAACTTTAAGATTGCTGTTCTTACTGGTGGACAGGAATGGTCTGATATGTATCCCCTATAGAAAATGAGTTCAAGAGGTTAGTAGCTTTAGGACATACCCAGCTGTTGATGTTGAAGATAGAGTAGTTTGGGGTTTCTCTTTGTTTATTCAAAGTTGTTTTATTTACTTGTTTTCAAATGGAACCTAAGGTGTTTAATATCTTTGCACCACATTTGTTTGATTTTTACTAAATTGAAGTGCTTATTGTTGGAACTTTGCAGGGTTTTTCAGTTCCTCACTCACTTACTGTATATAGACCTAGAATTACCTAGTGCCTTGATTACTCATCCAGATACAATGTTTTCCCCACCAAATGTGAGCCTAAAGTAAGCCTTGAACATCCCAGTTAAAAATAAAAATGTTTACGATGTTGCTTGAAGCACTAAAATAAACTATTCTTGGCCTAGTCCCACTTTCCTTACACACTCATATAAAGGCCACACCCTGATCCTTCATGGCTGCACACATGTGTAAAGAGCGTTGCTTTTCTCCTGGAATCCAGGTCAGGGAAGTGCTGCAGAAATTCAGAAGTTGTCATAATACGTGTTTTGGATAGACCACCTTGGCCTTTTGGCTCTTCCTTTTTGGATTTCTAACTGATCCTATCTCAGGATGGCTTAAGTTGTCACTGTAGTTTTGTGTGTGACTCCTGCTGCAGATTTTTGGGGGTTGTGGTGGGGGAAGATAGCCTTTATATTATTCCTAGGTAGATTTTTCCTACATTTCATGGACTCTATTTCATGCTTGCTAGGCACTTTGACTTTCAAATGGAGAGATACTTCCTTATTCCTTTTTGTATCTTCAGAAGCTAGATCAGTGTCATACACATATTTGGCATTTAATGCACTATTAAATGAAGGGATGAATTATACAGAGTACCAGATTTAGATCAATGAAGGATGCCATAAAAACTAAAAGGAGTCATTCAATATTTTTGGCATGCAGTAACAGGTATATACAGTGGTACCCACACACATTGATTGCTACATTATCCCCACCAGATTAGTCATTTCAAATGAGGACATTAACTTGTTGTAGTGCCTATTTTTCAACATAATTATGAAGAAAGAAAAGAAAGGACCCATAATATTTTCCTAAGTTATAGCACTCAAAAGCTATTCACAAGATCTGTGAATGTAGACATTGACTAGTTTCCACTCTTTAGGTGCAAATGTTCTATTTTTTCCATGTATGTGAACATGCATTTTGAGAAGGAAGTGGAGAGGATTTCTCTTTTTGTCTGGACTTTTCTTTGAACTGCATCCTGCTGCAGTAAGATGAGGAAGTCCTCTATGGCCTGACCCCACTGAAAAGTCAGAAGATGCCTGAGGTCATTGAGGGCAATGTTGTTTTTTTCTGTTTACAGGTACTGGACAAGTATTTGAATTTCTTACTTAAGTTACATGTGGAGCTGCTGGAAAGATAACACCCGAAGGAATATATCATAGGAGATGTGGTCAATTTTTGAGATCCTGGTTAATTGTGCATTACCAACAGTTTAAAGGTCTCTTGCTTCTGTTTAAGTAAGCATTGTAAGTTACTGGCTTTTCAAATTACTTTAGAAGCAAACTCAAATAGAGAGCATCATCATAGCTTGGGTCTAAGGTAGCACATTAGCTTTGCCATTGCCCTGCTGATTTAATTGGCCTAGTAAGCATGCTTGAGGTGTTTGGGATTGTAATTAAAGTTGCGGTGCCTGGAAAATCCTCCGTCTGTTATTTTTTTTTCTAAAACAAACTATCCTAGCTCACAAAAACTTGTGGGGCTAATTAGAGGCTAATTAAAGCTACTTGTTTCTATTTTAAAATCTGCCCACTGAGAGAGCCTCAAGGCAGGAGGGAACATATTTTTAAAGTGACAGTTCTAAAAATGCTTGCCACTCTGGTCCCAGAGCTGCATTGCTCTGATTCATGAATTGATTTATGAAAATGAAGGTCTACCTCCCCTTGTACCCTTTGTCATTCTTTCTGCACCACCCTCAGCCTGTCCAGCTTTAGCTGGGTAAAAGGATTTGTTTGGTGAACACACAAGCCTTCTTTGTTATGCATCTTCCAGCTGGAGAGCTGACCCTTGCATTCAGAGAGGAAGTAGCCAGGAAAATGCTCCTGACAAAATCAGGGCCAAGGAGCGCAGGAATCGGTACCGTATTGAATCCACCAAGAAAAAGGGCATAATGTCTGTGGAGGATTGACTATATCCAGATATTTCTGGGTGCTTTGAACCTGATATTACTTCAGTGTAAAGGATAAACTGATAGACTATGTATACAGATTGTACAAATAAGAAAGCAAAAGTATGTCAAATTATGTCCCTGAGTTCCAGCCTTTTTCATTTAGCATATTTCTCTGCAAAACGGAAGTGATAATACTTAGGCTGCTGCTTCCCTGAGTTGGGAGGTATACATAGATGAGGGATCTTAAAGCTTTTTACAAAGTATAAACTGACTTTCATAGAATGGTCTCAGAAGAGATGTGTTCCTTTTAATATCTTCAATTATACCCTTTATGCAAGAGCCAACTAAAAACACAGGGCTTAACCTATTTCGCTTGGCCCAAGTATTCTTTTTCTATGGGAACACTCTGTTGTTGCATGTTACTAAAATAAGGTTACAACTGAAGTAAGCCAATATGCTTGCAGCTTCTACATTAATCTTTTTTTCTGGCTCCTCTTTTTCTGTGACTTAACTTTTATATGAGTGGTTTATACCTCTGTGTATGTACATGCATGTACACATATGCCTATGGGAGTATGCACACATATGTGCACCTGCAGGAGGCCAGAGATCAGCATAGGTTGTCTGTCTCAATTATGTTCCACATCATTTTTTGAGACAAAGTCTCTCACTAACCCTAAGCTTTATCAATATAGCTAGACTGGCTATCCAAGAAGCCCTAAGGATTCTCTTATCTTTGGATCTCTAGTCCTGGAGTTACAGGTGCATACAGATGAACCTGATATATTTTTTTATGGATGTTAGGAATCTGAATGTAAGTCTTGAGACGTGCAAAGCAAACACCTGAGACAGAGCCATCTCCCCAGCCCCTTGTGAATTACTCATAACTTGAGCAAGATGTGGTGATTTAATAAGAATTTCTTTCACAGGCACATTTATTTAGTGAATATTTGGTACCCAGCTGGTGTTGGGAGAGTTATCTTAATTATTTTTCTGTTGCCATGATAAATCACCATGACCAAAACAATGGGCATAATATAAAGTGTTATATAAATTTGCAGTTTATAGTTTCCAAGGGTTAGAGTCCATGACCATTATGGCAGGGAACATGACAATGTCAGGTAGGCATGAGACTGAAGCAGTAACTGAGAGCTCATCTCCTAAGAGACAATCATGAGGCAGAAAGATCTAACTGAAAGTGGTGTTGGCTTTTGAAACCTCAAAACCTGACTCCAAGAAGGCCACACCTCCTAATCCTTCTCAACTGGGGATGAAGTATTCAAAAATATGAGCAGTGGGAGCCATTCACATTCAAATCACCATAGAAGGTTATGGACCTTTTGAGCTGTAGAGCCTCAACACAGGAAGTCCATCACTGAAACCACCTTTGAGGGTTCATAGGATCATCCCACTTCCTGTTATTTGCTTTGCATGTATAGATAAAAATGTAATGAGCCAGTTTCTTCCTCCTGCCGTCGTGGCATGTGTTTCTTGCCTTGACGGACTCTAAGGAGCTTTTAGCTATGATAGCTTATTTCAGAAACAGAAAAGTAATGAATACACCAGAGAGTTCTCTTCCAGGCTGATCTGACTTCTTAGGCCTTTTCTTATGATATTTCAGATTATCTTTATCTTTATTTTCTCCTTTTTCCAAAGATAAACATGGTTAGAATGACCCAGGTCATGAATAAGGGTAAAGGAAGCAAGGTATCTAGGACATAAAATCTAAGGGAATTCCCATTCTCAGTGTTGTACAAGTGCAGAAGTGGCATCTAGAAATAAGTCTCTCTTTAAATTCTGTTCCCTTCATACACTACTCAAATTACAAACCTTATCCATGACACTCTTTCATGTATTGTGAAACTATAAATGCCACATACAATTTAAAGCATATTTCAAACATTTTCTGAAGGTCTACTGCTCCTCATCATAGTTTCTGACTATGGCCTTATTTAAATTTGAATATTTATTCCTTATGTAAACTATGCTAGTTTTATATAGTATATACCATCCTAGTACAGAATCTAGATTATAAACAAAATAAAAATAGTTACCTACAATTTATTGATTGCATGCTGAAAGTCAGATATGCAATTAGCAACTTTGCATATATCATTTCTAATCACCACAACATCTCTTTCTTAATTAAGGAACTGATACTCAGAGAGGTTTAATTCAGGTCAGAAAAGTCAACATTCTTCTTACATTTCAAGAAATGGTGTGATTGTCTGTAGCAGGAAGAGGTTGTATGAAATTTCCATTGTCTTTGTTAATTTGTCCATTCATGTAGAGTTATTAAGAGAAAAAATCAGGAGTTTTGAATTACAGTAAAAGATATCTATAATTTGATGCTGAAATGATGCTGAAATTTGAGGATATATTAAGCACCTATATTAAAAGTTTGATAAGGGACTGGTTGATGGCTCAGGGGATTAAGAACACTAGCTTCTGTTGCAGGAATATTGATTCTGTTTCTAAAGCACGCATAAAGTGGCCACAACCACATACAGTTCTACTTCCAGAATATTCTATGCCCTTTTCTGTCCTCTTCAGGCTCTAAAATTTATGTGGTATACATACATACATACATACATACATACATACATACATACATACATATAGTCTCTCATATGCACATTTACATAACTACTCGATTAATCCATTTCACCAAAGAAATACTATTTCTAAAGTCATGTTTATCATTTCATAAACAGTGATAGTGGGTGACTTCAATATCTTATTTTACTTTTACACTGGACATGTAAGGGAATCATAAAGAAGAATTGGAATCAAATGATATTATAAATCAAAATGGACCTAACTTATCAACAGAACACTCCACTAAATAATGTTCATTCTTCTCAGTATCCCATGCAACTTTCTCCAAAATCCACCACATATTAAAAGAAAACACAAACATAAAATATATAGAAAAATTAAAATAGCTTCCTATGTTTTATCTGATATATATCTGAGAATTTATAAATCTTCCTAAGACCTTTTTTATATATAGTGCCTTTCCCCAGTAGGCTAGACTACTGTCTTCTGATGGAATTTGAGGGAGGAGCTATCATTGTCTTAACTGTATTTGCATAGATGAACCCACCAAACTCTAGGTGAGAGTTCCAAAGCTACAGACATGAACACAATCTTAGTTAATCTCAGTGGATCACAAAACACAACCATACTACATGACTATGGAAAATGATCTGTAGGGAGGAGGAGTTTGGTAGAGGTAGAAGAGTATTAAGAGAAGGTGAGGCCTGAGGGTCATTAAGGTTAATTATATACATATAAAATGTATTAAAAACTCTTAATTTAGTATTTTATTTATTTTTTTTCATACAATATATTTAATATTATCTTCCTTCCCTCAACTCCTCTAAGATCCTCCCTTCCTACCCACTCCCTCTTATACTGTTTAACTCTCTCAAAGAAAGAGAAAAGCAAAAATAATAACAAGCTGGAGAAGGGGTGGGAGACAGAGACAGAGATAAAGAGATACACAGGGAGACACACACAGAGTGCCAGAGAAGAAAACCAATGATAATCCACTGAGAAAATTGATTTTTTTTCTTTCCAGATGATATAAATTGAAAATATGTTCTTGGTTAGTGGTGGGACATCATGCCCACTTTCACTTCTTAGTGCTAGGGTTTTGTATGGTTTGAGCCTGTGCAAGTATTATGTGCTTCTTGTCACAATCACTGTGAGTTTATATGGGTATCAGTCCTATTGTGTCTGGAAGACTCTGTTTCCTTGGAGTAATTCACTACCTCTGGCTCTTACAATCTTTCCATCTCCTCATCCAAAAAGTTCCCTCAGTCTTGAGGGGAAGGGATTTGATAAAGATTTAGGATTGAGTGCCCAAATGAAAATCAATATGATGATTGGACATTCCAAGTAGCATTCCTCAGGAGTAAGTGAACTTGTGTATGTTTTCACTGCTATTATCATTGCAAACTTCAGAATTACACAGTATTTAATTTTTTATTTACAAGTAATATTGTGGATATTGTTATATAATTATTTCAAGAAGACGGCAAAATGTGAGATTCAAGAGATGAAGAATTGATGTCAAGACATTTTTTAAGATATAAAGTTCTTTTTTTACATTTGTTTCTCTTTTAATGAAAATTCATTTTCTTTGGGGTTCTAGATTTCTGTAACAGTCCTTAAGATTAGCTTACTTTCTTTCTCTTCTACAATCAGTATAGAATTCTCAACCATTATGTAAGTGGAACTTGAAGATATAGATAGCGGCTATTGGACAGTTACTTCTGACATTATCATGCATGTATACTCCACTGGAGCAGAATAGAACTTCATACTCCTGCTGACATTGAGGGGGTAAGTAACTATGTAGAGCAAAGTCCAAACTGGTTTTTAGAGTTTGAGACTGGATGACAGCCAACAAAATGGTACCTGCTTTCTAGTGCAATGGAAGCTCTATGGAATCGATGAGGGTGACACTAGTGAAGACTCCTAGGAATCAGGGACAAGGAGCCTGAACCAGCTGTCCTCTGTAACCAAACAAGGCCTCAAGTGGAGGGAATGGCACACCAACCCAGTCACAGAACCTCTCACAGACACTTTGTCATGTTGCAAGATGTGCTGGGACCAGAGACTACCGTAATCATCATCAGAGAGACAGAAAATCTTTATCTAACAACTGATAGGAGCAGATACAGAATGTACTAGTCTAACCTAAGTTTTCTGCATATGTTATGGTTGAGTAGCTTAAATTTCTTATAGAAATCCTAGCAGTGAGAATGGGGCTGTCCCTTATTCTTTTGTCTACCTGTGGGACACTTTTCCACCCATTGGGTTTCCTAGTCCAGCCTTGATGTGATGATATGTGCCTGGTCTTATTTTACCTTGTTATGCCTTATTTGGTTGGTGTCCCTGAGGAGTCTACTTTTTTTCTGAGGACAGGTGGAAGGAAGGTAGATATGGGAAAAGAAAAGGCAGAGGGAAAGAGGAGATATTTGGGGGAAGGGAGGGAGGTGAAACTGCAGTAGGGATTTAATATATGAGAGAATAATCATTAAAAAGAAAGAAAAAAAAAAAAGCAGGCATCTAAGTCCTATAATTGTTCTGAGGTGAAATCCAATAGTCACCGAGGAAATTTTAATCCCAGGACAGTATTTTATTTGAATTTGTTGAGACCAGCAGCAGACACACACATATTTTCACATATGACTCACAGAAACTATGAACATATTTATGCTTTTTAAAAAGTCTGTCCTGTTTGTGACCCTTGTTTACTACCAACAAAAATCTCACACAGATTTTGGTATTTAGAAATAGGGTGTTGGTATGTGACATTCACAAATTGTGGGAAGATGTTTGGGCCTAAACAATGTAAAATGTCAGAAACAATGTTGACAAAAAGAAACAATATTAAGATATGCTGGGAGAAGGATGAAACAAATATTGAGATGTATTGTGTATTCTATAGTTATCCTACTCCTCAGTTTAGACCAGCATTTCTCAACGTGTGGGTTGTTACCACTTTGGAAATTCTTTATCTCTAAAAATATTAACATTATAATTCATAACTAGCAAAATTACAGTTATGAAGTTGTAGGCAAATGGGGGGGGGCAAGAGAAAGAGGGGGAAGGAAGAGCCCATGACCAGCCAGAGTTCCTCCTATGCTCTGGGCAGGTGGACATGGGAGGGCTGCTGGACACTTTCCACTCGGCCCAGGGTGGGCATCTAAGACACTGACCCCACTCAATGGGGGGTGAACAAGGGGCAGCCCCTGATACCAGGGTCCCCAGGGCGATACCCTCCGCCCTGGGGATACTGGAGAGAGGTAAGAGGGAGAGAGGTTCCCATGCAGGTGAGAATCTTTAGTCCTAGCCATGGCTGGAGCACAGGAAGGCCTTCTGTAGGGCGATTATAAATGGTTCATTAGAAGAAAGCCTATCCCATCGTCCAAGCACAGTGGGCCTTGATGAATAGAGACAGTCTATGGTTTTAGAGCTTTATTATAGAAAGGTAGGGAGAAAGGAGAGAATTGGAGAGAGAGAGAGAGAGAGAGAGAGAGAGAGAGAGAGAGAGAGAGAGAGACTGGCCATGGCCAAGAGGAGGGAAGGGGAGAAAAAGAGAGGAAGAGGAAAACCTAGAAAGTAAGAGGTTAGAGAGAGCAAGTGAGGAGAGCATGAGGAGAGAGCGAGGTGGGGCCAAGCAGCCCCTCTTATGGTGGGCTGTTATCTTACTGTTGCTAGGTAACTGGGGAGGGGTGTATCCTGAAGGTCAGAAGCTTGGAACATTGTTTATGTGACTACTAGCCACATGCTTCTCCTGGGGGTGGTGGTGGTAACTTTGACAGGAGCCTTGAGTCCAGGAGACATGAGGGAACTCCTTCTGTCCCATGTAGGTGAATTATCACCATTGGGTTTTACCATGGTTCAGACCTCACCTCGACTGGAGACCAGCCTGTCTGTGTATAGTCCTTTGCCCCACATAAAGTAGCAACAAAAATAATTTTATGTGAGGGTCAGCACAACACAAGGAACTGTGTGTTAACGTGTCAAAGTATTAGAAAAGTTGGGAACCACAGGCTTAGACTAACTATAGACCAAACTAAGTTCAAGGGCTTGGAAACACACAATTAAATGGAAGGTCAGATCATGGAAATATTGCTGGTTCTAAGAACATATCTTTGTGGCTTTCTAATTCTAGCAAAAATTTTCACCCATTGAAGATAAAATGAGTGTATAATGACAATAAATAATGAATGTTCTCTAACTTTCCAATATACCATATAGTGTGATTAAATATATTTTTCTACATTTAGTATATTAGTCTTTATATAGAGAAGTAAGACAATAGAGATCAAGGGGATACAAATTGGAAATGAAGAAGTCAATGTATCACTACTCTCAGATGATATTATATATATATATATATATATATATATATATGATGCCAAAAATTTTTACCAGGCACCTCCTAATAAACACATTCAGCAAAACAGCTGGATACACATTTAACTCATAAAAATCAGTAGTGTTCTTACATAAAAATGACAGGCTAAAATAAATCAGGAATACAAGTTTTACAATAACCTAAAATAATAAAAATATTTTGGGGTATAACTCTAACAGCGGAAGTGAAAGACCTGTTTCAAGAAATGGATCAATAAGATTAACAAAGTAAAAATGACCATCTTACAAAAAGCAATCTATAGATTCACTGTAATTCCCATCAAAATTCCAACACAATTCTTGACAGATCATGAAAGGAAAATTCTCAGCTTCCTATGGAAAAACAAAAGAAAACAAAACCCAAACAGGATGGCTAAAACAATCCTGAAAAATAATAGAACAGCTGGAAAGAAAGCTCAAAAAGCTGAGAAACACTTATAGAAATGTTCAACATCCTTAGCCATCAGGAAAATGCAAATCAAAACTACTTTGTGATTCCATCTTAAAATGGCTAAGATCAATAACACAAGTGACAGCTCATGCTGACAAGGATATGGAACAAGAGGAACACCTCTCCATTGCTGCCCAGAGCACAAACTTATATAAGCACCTTGGAAATCAGTATGGTGGATCTTTAGAAAAATGGGAAATTATCTACATTAAGATTCAGCTATACAGCTCTCAGACATGCATGGAAAGGATGCTTCGTCCTACTATGAGGACATTTGGTCAGTCATGTTCATTGTTGCTTTATTCACAATAGAGAGAAATTGGAAACAACTCCTAAATGTCCCTTAACAGAAAATGGATAAAGTAAATCTGGTACATTTACACAGTGGAGTATTACTCAGCTCTTAAAAATAACATCATGAAAATTGCAGGCAAATAGATTGAACTAGAAAAAAAAAATCATCCTCAGTGAGATAACACAGATCTGGAACAATAGATATGGTATATATTTGTTTATATGTAGATATTAGCTATTAAATAAATGATATATAAGCTACATTGTCCCCCTTCCTGGTTTCTCCTCTATAAACCCCCTATCCCATCCTCCTCCCATTAGCCTATATGAGGGTACTCCTCCACCTGCTCACTCCCTCCTGCCTCACCACCTTAGCATCCCCTTATGCTGAGTCATCAAGCCTCTACAGAACCAAGGGCCTCCCATCCCACTGATGCCAGATAAGGCAGTTCTCTGTTACATATATAGCTGGAGCTATGGCTCCTTCTGTGTATACTCTTTTGTTGGTGGTTTAGTCCTTGGGAGCTCTGGGCTATCTAATTGGTTGATATTGGATGGGGTTGCAATCCTCTTCATCTCCTTCAGTCTCCCTCCTTACTCCTCTTTTGGGGTCCACAAGCTCAGTCTGATGGTTGACTGTGAGTATCTGCATCTGTATTAGTCAGGTCATGGAAGAGCCTCTGAGGATACAGCTATGCCAGGCTCCTGTCAGCAAGTACTTCTTGCCATTAGCAGTAGTGTCTGAGTTTGGTGTCTGCAGATGGGATGGATCCCTAGGTGGGGCGGTCTCTGGATGGCCTGTCTTTTAGTCTCTGCTCCATTTTTTGTCCCTGTATTTCCTTTATATAGAAACAGTTCAATAAAAGAATGCAGTTTTAATAAAATGGAAAATCATACCTTTATTTTCTTCCTTTGTTTTGGAGATAACATAATTATACCATTTTGCCTTTTCCCTGTAACCTCTATTCTCTCCAAATCCTCCCGGGTACCTAGCATACTCTTTTAAATTCAAGGTTTCTTTTTCTTTAGTCATTTTTGTTGTCATTGGGGGTGAGGGTGATTGATGGCGTTGGCGGTAGTGTGATGTGGGGTGTATGTATATGTATTCCTAAATATATAAATAACAACCCAAGAAGAGGATTCTTTTGACACTTGCTGGGTTATAAAGATTTAGTCACTTAGATCTCTCATGACAAAAAATGGATTTGGGAATCCCATATGCCAGTATTTGCCCTTTAAAACATTTTCCCTAAAAGATCCAGATTTCTAGTCCCTTGTTTCAGAATACCTGAACCATTTACAGTACCTCATGACATCCTTTTCAGTGATTTATATAGCAACTTCTTTTTATAGATCATTATAACTCAGATTATCACATATATCTTTTTTTTAAACCTTTCAACCTGTGATCTTTGCCTTGATATTTGGTGAGTACATTCTACATTTTAGGTGTCTGATGTTTATCAGTCAAAAACACTTGGGTTCATGGAGTTAATGTTTTACTACAAAACAATATAATAATTAAGTAAATGTTATAGTATGGAATATAATTATAAATGGTTTGAAACGCTAATATAAGAGGAAAGGGGCTAGGGGTTGATGAATCAGTGTTGCATAGAATAATTAGGGAATGACTTCCTAATAAAGTGGCGATTGACTAGAGATCTATAGTAACTGAACTACAATTACTATACTAAATGATATAGACATTTACAGAACGAATGTAAACAGAAGAAACAAATAAGTGCTGAGATTATAGTATAATTGTGATGGAAGTTTTGAAAGGAAAAAGTATTCAAAGACCATTAAAAACTGAGGTTCCAGAACTGGTCATGTACAGTCAAGCAGGTAATTTGTTTTCTTTTTTATTAAAATAAATTTTGATTGAAATCTAATTACATTAATTCCAAGCTTCCCTTTCTTCCTTCTAATCCCCTACATGGCCTCTACTCTCTCAATTTCTTTCATTGATTATTATTGTTACACATACACATAAGGAAAAAGAAAGATAAACACACATATATACACACATATTTAAATATATTAAAACAAACTGCTGATCCATCTGGTGTTTCTTGTGTGTATATGATTTCATGGCTAATCACTTCGCATTTGATAGTTGTAATTACAGGTCTTATCCCTAGAGTAAATAGAGACCATTACCGCAAACCTCAACTAGCTGAAATGTAGAGATCAAGAGGCTGTGTAGAATCCAGCCAAAACGGATACATCTATAACACAATTCCTATACATATGGCTCAGAGAATAGCCACATCCTCTTACAAAAGTAGGCAGAAAGATTGTAACAGTCATAGGACCAGGAAGTATTCTTTGAAATCACATCTTTTAGAAATGATAGGGACAATACAGACATGATACCTGAACATTATGGCTATCTAAACAATACCTGGACAATGACAGAATAGACATGCTAATGTGGAAGGAGGAAATCTTATGGGATTCTCAACACTGGATAAGGAACTATCAGCACCTAATAACTGTGGAAAGAGAGTTCTTAAACTTTTACTCTGAGGAAGAATATACTATTGGAAAGCCAGCACTGAAACAGGAATGTTAGTTAAGAAGGATTTAGAATAACCTGAGAGAAATTGCTTCTGAAAATAATGCCTCCTTAAAATTG
Source organism: Mus minutoides (assembly GCA_902729485.2). Lineage (NCBI taxonomy): Eukaryota > Metazoa > Chordata > Mammalia > Rodentia > Muridae > Mus > Mus minutoides. The sequence goes on from LR753448.1 coordinate 182,737, forward strand.
TGTTCAATTGTTCTCCTTGTGGTCCTTATCATATTCTGTACATGTACTGGATGTGATGTATGTATGTAGATAAATCTTTGTATAAGTGTTACAAAAAGAACAAATGAGTCTAAGTGCAAAGGCTTGTGCATTGTCTTGTCAAGCCAACTGACATGATTACCTGCCTCCACCCAGAAATTAGGTAATAGATGAAATATTTTATGGAGCTCCACATGAGAGTTGAACACAGTGGGTAAGAACAGTTTATACTTTCTCTTTCAAAGATCAGTTTGGCATGATGAGCCAGTGAATAAGAAGATATGGAGTTCAGTATTGTTAGAATTTTGGAAAAGTTTTAAAATGCGTCATGGGATTCTTATTTGTAAACTGTGCAGATGAAGTGAATCATTGTTTTCGAAGAAATTATGTTCATCTGAATTAAATCTTAAAAATCCATGGACTTGAAGTTGATCTAGGTTATTTTGATTCAGTGTTTTTATCTGTTGCCAGCAATGTCATGGGAAACCTTTTTTTTTTTTCCTTCAAAAGTGTGAAACCCATTACTGAAAATCGTCTTTGATATTTAAGTTACTAAATGTCAAAGGTGGAAATCAAACTATAGCTCTTTCACATTTTAGGCAGAGAATGAGAAGTGGAGAAACCTTGAAACCTCTGCATTGATCATCAAGTCAGTTTAAATACTTTCCACCAAGTACTGACTACAGCTTTGACTTACCCACAAGAAAGGCTGTGGGAAAAATTTATCATTGTATAGCCATTATTGAACCCATTTCATCTTTCACCCTTGAGCTAATCTATGCAACTTGAAAGCAAAGCAATAAAATGAAAAAAAAAAAACATTGCCTAGAGATAAATTAGAATATGAGTAACAGAAACATACACATATTTTAGAAATCAAAAATCTAAAAATAAAAGGGTGAGGTCATGATCATAATGATCTAATAATTTTTAAAACTATTTCTTTATTTTAATTTTATGTACATAGGCATTTGTCCTATATATTTGTCTGTGTCACATGCATGCCTAGCACCGTAGAGGCCAGAAAAGCTGTGGGATCTCTTGAAGTTGGAGGTACAGATGACTGTGAGTTTCCATGTCGTTGCAGGGAACTGAAACTGATTCTCTGAAAGAGGAATCAGTGCTCTTGAGGACTGAGTAATTTCTCCAGCTTTGCCTTTTTACTAATTTTTAATCATAATTTTTTTAAAAACAATAAAACTAGGTAGCAAAGCTCACCAAAATATAAATGGATGAAAAAAATACTTGAATTTGAGAGAAATTTAACAATTTATTACTCTGTGCATTTGTATATATATATATATATATATATATATATATATATATATACAAATAAATACACTTTGAATTCTTCACTTAGAATATATTGTTTTAAAGTTATTTAATTACAATTTAATTGTGTATAAGAATGTTTGCCTGCATGCATGACCAGTGTGTGTGTCTATCCTTGGAGCCTAGAAGAGAGTGTTCAATCTCCTGTAATTAGACTTACAGAGGATTGTGAATTGTCATGTGTATACTGAACACTGAACCCAGGTTCTCTGGAAGAGCAACAAATGTTCTTAGCTACTAGCCCACCTCCTTAGCCTGTACTTAGAAGGTTTTTAAGAGTCTCCAGTTAACAATTCAGTGTTTGGTTGTATTCGTGTTGAGTGCCAGGCAATGTGTATAGTAATGGAGATTCAGGTATAAATAACACCCTTTCTCAGTTTTATCTAATAGGACTGCTGGATAAAATATAACCTCCAACTTTTAAGTTTCTAATAGTCACATTACAAAATATAAAAATAATATGTAGAATTTATAAAAAATTAATTTATTTAAACCAATATATCAAACATGTTATTATGACATGTCATAAATAGAAAACAAATAAGGCCATGTGCTGTATTTTTTCATTTTTTTCAGTCTCTCACAGCCTTTGTGCCTATAGAAGATCTCAACTTGGACTAACTACACTTTAAGTACATAATCGCCACTGATGAAGAGATGTTGGAAGTAGAGATATTTTTAAAAATGGCATTCATGTCCCTGCCACTTTGGTGTTTTTTGTTTCACTATCATACACAATAGAGGGTTACAGAGACTATTTTTAAGACTGGTCCTTTTTACTTCTTGGATGAACCATCTTTTTATAGACTCCACTCTCTTTTCTCTTTACCCTACCAACCTATTGAAAATCAAATATAGAAGAAAATCTCTGTGATACTAATCTTGTTTGGCAGCTTGAGTGTGTAAGAAGTGTCTTGAACTAGTGAAATCCAACTGAGGGTGGCATTTTTAGAGATGATTGAGCTATAGGGCAGAGAATGGAAAGGAAAGACCTACCCTCAATGTGAGCTATGGCTTCCAACAAGCACCTCAGATTTTTTAAAAAGTCCCAATTCATTGTACAAATGACTTGAAGTGCAGTATTTGCATAAGAGAAAGCCAGCCATATAATGGATGTACATATAATGGATGGGGAGAGGTACAAGAAGTCTCATCTCTAGCCAAGAGCTACTGTTAACTGATGGCTGCTGGGAGGAGAAGAATCAGTTTTCTTTGGATGTGGCCTCTGGTACCTTGCCTAAGCTCCAACAAGTGTATATAATGACAGCACTAAGTGATCTCAGTGGGTTTTTAAAAAGAGCCAGCAGTAGATGGTAACAAATACAGAGACACATAGCTGGACAATGTGCAGGAATGAGAAATTTTAGAACAATTTGCCCTTAATTAGGATGTCTCAATCAAATCCCTCCTCCAAGGAATCTTATGGAAGAGGAAGTAGAAAAAAAAATTAAGAGCCAGTGGAGCTGGAGAAGACCAAGGAAATAAGGCCTTCAAAACAGCACGACCATTGTACATATAATGTCACATAGACTGTGGAAGCATGGCCAAGGCCTACAGGGGTCTGGGCCAGAGAGCACAGGGAATTGTGAGGCCAAATGATATGGCAGTATGGGTTGTAGTAAGGTTGGGAGGGAAAATAGCAGAAAAGTTGGATGGAGCGAGTGGGTCATAGATTTGATCAAAATCAGTGTTTGGGATTCTCAATCAATAAATTAAAAAATAAAAAAGAGTTCCAAATATAAATCACCATCTATTCATCTGAATTCCCTTCGCTCTGAATGAGAACCCCTTAGATTAGATCTGTTGCTGCGAGCCTCTGCTTATATGGACTCAGTTTCTTTAAATATTCGATGTAGAACCAATATCAGTAGCTCTCCAGACAGCTTCCAGGATTTTAGTGCCATAATGGGACTGCTGGACTATTTAGTTTACTGGGCTGAGAAGCTCCAAAATTCACACACACACACACACACACACACACACACACACACACATTCTTTAGTCCGTTCCTACTTCTGCTTCATAAAATCTTCTATACCTCTTATGTGCTTTATAGCAAACTTAGTTCCATAGAAATCACATTCTATTTTTGCTAAAATTCAGATTCAAATTTAGTAGGTATTGTATGGGCTTTGAAATTTCTCGCAAAAAAAAATGCTGATATTGGTCCAGGAACCACACTTTAAGGTGCAAGAATCAGTGTAAATCAATGTTTAACCAAAACCCTAAAAACTCCTATAGGTATTTAAGCAGACCCATAGAATTGTGGAAATTTTATGTTTTCATAATCCTTGAAATGGAGCAAAGATCAGAACATTGAGGAATGCACCAGAAAGTGCATTATATATACAAATATTAACCATGTATTTAGCATGTTTCAATGTCAAAGAGAGATGGCCTAGAAGTCAGGGGAAATTCATGACTGTCATATATTTGTACTTATTCATATATTTTATATTGCCTTTCAAATTTCATAGATCTCTAATGTCAAGAAGTATGGTGAATATAATTACCAGGCCTTTAGACCCTAATGAAGAAGTTATGGGGACAAAGTCTCAAACCATTCCATACATTATATTCCCTCCTCAATGTCTGATCTGTCTCTCTGTGCCTCTTTGACTCTCTCACTCTTTCTCTTTCTGCTCCCAGCCTTCCCTCTCTCTTCCTCTCTCTCTCTCTCTCTCTCTCTCTCTCTCTCTCTCTCTCTCTCTCTC
>LR753448.1:186900-241900 GCA_902729485.2 Mus minutoides
AGCAACCAGAATTATTTATTATTTTATTATTATTATTATTATTTCCTTTATGCTAATTTACTGAGTAATTGTGAACAAGCCACTTTCCTCTGAGCCTCTTTACCTTCTAATATATAGTTAGGTGTGTGCACAAAGTTATAGCTTTTCTAGTGTGTTTTTTTTTCACTTCATTAACATGTATTCTATTCTTTTGTTTGCAGATTGAATGCATGTTAAACTTATTCTTTAGTATGAGTTTCAAACTGGACTCTGGCTTGTTTATTGTTATAATCTCAATAATCCTGATACCCTGACACAAAACAATAGAAAGCAAATAAAATACAGACCCCATTACTAAATAAACAGAAATAATCACTGTCTTTATCTGATTATAAGATATAGAAGTCATTTTATTCAGTTTTCTCATAAGAATAATAAATTAAACAATTATGCTCAAATCATGTGTTTTCACTCCGTATGTATTTTGAAATAAATTATCACAAAAGGTGCTTGTGTTATGCTGGCTCCTTGCAGGCAGGTCCAGGAGGGAGGAGAGAGGTCCCAGTCCCATCAGGGACTCTCCAGGTCTGAGCAGGATGGCAAGTGTCAACAGCCCAAAAGAAACACTCCAAGCCAGAAGTCTTATAGAAACAAGAACTCAACTTTATGACATCAGCCTCTCACTTATGTAAGTTCAGAACATAGGGAGGGAGACTTTGGTGGGCTAAGATGATGAAGGAAGCAGGGAAGGGTGATGAAGTGTATGGAGTGACTGACAGGGCCAATGGCAAAGCTCTACATCAGCAATGGCAGGGCAGAGGCAGGGCCAAACAGGTCTTGCTGAGTCATCCCACTTGATCCAGGCTCCGGTTTGTCCTCAGGGTCCAAACCAGGGCCCAAATGGGGCCCAACAGTGTTAAACCTTTTATCAGTTTAACAAATATCTTACATAAAACCTTAAAAGAAGAACTTTTTGTCTTGGATTATGTTCTGGGTAGTTTCTGCCAACAGTACTTGGCTCTTTCGATTCTGCATCTGTGGGGAGGCAAGAAAAATATGATGCCATGGCAGGGAGCTAAGCAGGCAGAGTGAACTAGGAAGCCACCAGTGACTTTATTTGACTAGATACACACTATCTTCTAATAATTTTCAGTCTCCCCAAACAGCACTATGATCTCTCATATTGTATAACTCTTAAGTGAGCCTTGCAGTGTTACAATTCATATGCAGTCAGTAACTAAGTCATATTCAATTGCTTCACAAAATTATCAACAGAGAAATGGCAATTGATTCTTCACTGGCAAAAAGAATAGGTGCTTTGCTAGATGGAGAGCTGAAATTATTTGAAAGTGTGTGGGTTACTGATTGATTAATATGTCTGATAAATGTTTCCTCCATGCATAATAATCAATTTGCGTAATTTTCATAATACCAAGTGCTATCTATTGACGTAACATAAGAGTATGTTTCAGGCTGCTATTTGAAAGCATTTCTTCAGAAATAACACAGGGGTTAGTGCAGCAATTATCCATTTCTATATGAGGCTGACCATCGAAGCTGTACTATTCATGTTCATGAGAATACTGATATAGTAGGTTCCAAATCATCTAAGACAAATAGAAAAAAAATCTATCACTTCCAGACTATTTTGTCACATATTGCATCTCAGTATGAGTGTTATCTGTGTTTTTCATTAACTGGTATATTAAGGATAAGAATTAATTATACATTATTTAATGGTCTAAATGTAAGCATCTTTCTCAATTTTAGGTTATTGTATTAGAGATGGTACTATTAGGTGGTTCTTAATATCTTTTTAGAAGAGGCCTGAGAAAATATGTTTACTACTTCTAGCATGTGAGAACAGTCTTTGATTAAATGAGCCTTCCAAGATTCTGAATATGTTGGCAACTTGACCTAGCAGTTCCCAACCACCAGGACTGTGAGAAATAAATCCCTTTTGTTTACAATCTATACAACTTTGGTTTTAGTTATCAAATTCCAAATAGACTAGGGGCACATGATTAAGATAAAAAATGGTTTATCCTATTATGGACATTCAGAACTCGGAAGTCAGCTGACAGTGACAGGGATGCATAAAGAATGAGTTTATCTTATCTTCTTGGCCACTGTGAACCTACTTGCTACATATTCTAAATGAAAACCAAACATTAACTAGAAATTGAGGCAGTTTCACTGGCCACCATTACCATTGAACCTCCAGGACATGTTTGCAGATAAAAATATTTACAGAAAAAAAAATATTTACAGAAAACACTAGAGTGTACATTGCCTTTGAACTCATCTATTTTTAACATTTTATATTTTATAAACTTAATTACTAAAGGACTCCATGAACTGGACAGTTACAAATTATGCTGCCACATAGAATTTCTGGTAGTTGGGTAGTTGTAAGGTTTTACACTCCTTAATTTCACTATCCTGAGAAATTGTACATATTTTCCAAAGTGCAGTTTCTTGTAACCTCTCTCATTCTTTTGTAGAATCCACTGTATTGCACTGAGAAGTTGCAGGATGTAAAGCAAAAAGAGTGCTATATAGTAAAAGCAGGAGACATGCTAAATAAAAGAGAAAAGACTATTTGACATTTATAAGGGTAAATTAAGTGATAAAAATGTCAACAGGAAGTAATACTTTTTTCTCATGGTTATTTGATTTCTGTCTTTAATTCAAGGGCACATTTTTCTTCATTTTTGCCTTGTGAGAAAACAACATTAGATTGAACATTTCACAAAAAATGTCAATTCAGTACTTATTTAGATATTTTAAGAGGAAGTTTGCAAGAAAATATTGGCCATTTAACTACAGTCTCAAAATAAACCAGGCAGACTGAACAGCAAGCATATAAACAAAGACTTAAAACTGTTTTCACCTTTGAAAGTTACTCACTAATCTATCTGTCTTTATTTTATATTTGCCTAAGAAAATGTGCGATTGGCATCTATACATTACAGAGCTAAGAAAATGGCCAAATTTTTATGTTCCCCACTCTTCAATTTTGTGGTCTGTGAAAAAGCACCCTGAAATTTTACATGTTTTAAAGTTTTATAGATGACTATACACATGTACATACACACACATGCCATAAAGGTAGGGAGGGGACAATGACATAGAAAGAAGACAACAAAAAGGATAGGAATGCAGGAACAAAAGTTAGTAATTAAATACATGTGCCATGAAAGAATGGAGGACCATTTTTCAGAAGAAATGGGACCAGCAAGAGAGAGGGGGGAGGAAGAAAGAAGAGAGGGAGAGAAGAAGAGAGGGAAGAGAAATGAGGGGTAAGCAATGTTGAATGATACATACTCATGAAATCATCATGAAATGCATTTTAGTATGTGAATCACAAACTAAGAAAAGAAAAATTTACAACTCACATGGCAAATTTTTCAAATAATCTTGAGCCTTTTGCATCCTTTATATCACTTTCATATATCAAGCCCATATTGTCCATCTTAAATAACCCTAGTCCATACACCAGGAAACTAAAATCATTTCTATATCCAAGGGCTTAATAATGTTATTAAAACTACCCAATACTAAACTGTTTCCATAGACTTTCTGGAAAACACAATAAAGGCTTTGGGCCATGATTTTCCCTCACTCCTCATTCAGCCTCTTTCCAATTCTGGTTGTTGGCATGTGTAGTCTAATCATTATTTTTCCCATGGAAATTAGTCACCTACATAAATTGAAATTCCATGGGTACTTCTTAGTATAACCCTGCATGCACATTTTTTCAGTATTTTTCTTGTCTCACTCCACAGTAACTGATCTTTAGAATGACACAGATTAGCACCATGCTGCTACATTCAGTGAGAAAACCTCATTCCACAGCTTTCTTGAACATCCAAAAATGTCTTGTCCAGAGAGTACCTTAATTTATACTTTCTTCTAGTGGAGAGGTATTACTGTAGGGAGATCAGAGTATGCTTTTGTTGATTTAAGGGACATGCCAGAAATGCAATACAAAATATACCTCAATTGTAATACTTGAAAAGGTTTAACTTGATTAACAGACATCTATGATACACAAAACATCAAAGTTTAGATCCAGATAGGACTGATAACACTCCACTAAGTGACAGAGAAGACAGAAATCTTGAAGTTCCTTATAGGTACCTATGTACTTACACATACACACACATGTATACACACACGGACAGGCACACACACACAACATAAAGGTAGGAGGGGACTGTAAGTGTAAGTTAACATGCATATATAAATTTATTTTTGTATCTTAATTTGTGTGACTTTTCTTGGATTTGCAATCATGAATATGTTAAAGAAAAAAACAAGGTAATCTCGTTTTATAAATGTAGATATCAAGTTCTTCTATACGTGTGAAAATGATTGTTAAGAAGTTGCTGATTTATAACCAGTGAAAATGATTCTTTCAATGGAAGTATTGTAAAAGTGAGTAGACAGAGTAATTTAGTGGTTTACCTTGTTCTTCAAAAGAGTCTTCTTCAATTAAAGTTGCTCCTTCCTTCCTTTATCTTTTGTTCTCTCTCTTTTTTCCTTTTTTTTATTAGATATTTTCTATATTTGCATTTCAAATGTTATCCCCTTTCCTGGTTTCCCCTCAGAAAACCCCCTATCACATCCACCCTCTCCATGCTGACCAACATACTCACTGCTGCCTCCCTGTCCTGGCATTCCCCTACACTGGGACATTGAGCCTTCACAGGACAAAGGGCTTCTCCTCCCATTGATGTCCCACAAGGCCATTCTCTGCTACATATGAGGCTGGAGCCATGGGTTCTCCATGTGTACTTTTTTGTTGTTGGTTTAGTCCCTGGGAATTTTCAGGGTACTGATTGGTTCATAATGTTGTACCTTCTATTGTGGTGCAAACCCCTTCATCTTATTCAGATCCCACATGTCCCTCAACAGAGGAATGGATACAGAAAATGTGGTACATTTACACAATGGAGTACTACTCAGTTGTTAAAAATAATGAACTCATTAAATTTTTAGGCAAATGGACTGAACTAGAAAATATCATACTGAGTGAAGTAACCCAATCACAAAAGAACACAGATGGTATGCATTCAATGATAAGTTGATATTAGCCCAAAAGCTTGGAATACCCAAGATTCAATTCACAGGCCACAAGAAGCTCAAGAAGGAAAACCAAAGTGTGGATACTTTGGTCCTTAGAAAGGGGAACAAAACCCCATGGGAGGAGATACAGAAACAAAGTATGGAGCAGAGACTGAAGAAAGACCATCCAGAGACTGCTCCACCTGGGGATCCATCCCATAGTCACCAAACCCAGAATCTAGTGTGGATTCCAACAAGTGCTTGCTGACAGAAGCCTGATATAGCTGTCTCCTGAGAGGCTCTACCAGAGCCTGATACATACAGAGGTGGATTCTGGCAACCAATGATTGTAATAATTATCTTTTCTAGTATAGATGATATATTTATAGATAGATAATAGATTACAAATAGATTTTGAAGATAGGTAATAGTTTTCTAGGAAGAATTAAGGTTGTATTCCAAACGTATTCTTGGGATTTTACTCATTTTGTTTCTAGCTTTCTCAGTTGTATGTATTTCCTTTTGATATGTTGTTAGGGGAAGCCTATCAGATATTATAAAACTCAGTAGAAAAGGGCATAATTATATCCAGATATTGTAGGACATCTAGCTAGAAAAGTGTTAAACAGGACTTTCTTCTCAAGTTGATTCTCCTTTGTATTACCCATGGGCTTTAAATTGGACTACTTTAGTTACAGGACTAAGATACTAGCAGCTAAAGTAATAATCATATCAAGCATGCTCTCAACTTAAGAGAGCATGAGAGTTTCTCCTATTTATTTATCTACCAAGGCATCCTAAATCTCATGGTGCTCAATTTTCAGTGGAGAGAAAAATTGTTCATCCATCACAATATCTCAGAGATCTCAAATCTGTAATTAAAATTGCTTGAATAATATCACACTCCCCTGCAACATTTACATATAACATTTCATTTCCAACTTACTTCTATATCATGACAAAATTTGTCCATGGACAGTCACTTTAGTCATACAAAGATAACCAAATATCAAAAACAGTACAATAGCTTGGTATTGTTTACAATGCACTGTAGGAACTGGGCACCAGAGAAGTGATTGACCCAGAACAGGAGGAAATGCACATATTGCAGGAAATGAGCACTAGAAAAGTTACATGCACCATGGGAGCTGGGTACTCAAGAATGTGCTCACATTGCAGTTCTGAGCAGAAGCGATCTACACAGCATGAACCTGAAGAGAAGGCACACAAAACCTGGATCAAAATTCCTTTCTCTAATTCTGTCTCCCCAGCACCTTCTATTGGCCACCTATAATGTAAGGCCAACTGAAAAAAAAATATTTAAAGGATCCACTTTAATTTTCACAGAGCAAGGGGGAAAACAAAGGTCAGTTTGGAGCTAAAAGGCCACATAAATCTCTGTAACCTTTATATAGCCAGCATAGAATGTCAAGTTTAATAAAAGTTTTGACAAACTATGTGTAACTTCTAGTTACTTTCTACTCGTGGCTTCCATATCTTCATAAATGCTACTTTAATTTGCTTAGCTGTCAAGCTAGGAAAGTCAGTTATTTTGTATTTTTGTGATTTCATGCTTTAAATTTAACCTAGTAGCATATACTCTCAGCAATACCTTCAATTTTACTTGAATGTAATCACTTTTCTACTGTGGCACTACTTTCACCCTGAGATCAACTTCTTTGACTTCTTCTATATTGTCAAGAGTTTTATAGGTCTCTAATTGGATTTCTTCCCTTCTTAGTGGTATATAAATTTACCAGGACTTATAAGGTATCACATGACTTGCTAAATCGATCATCCCCTCGGTCTTCTCTGTCTTTTCTTTCTTTTTTTTTTTTCTTCCTTTCAACCAGTACTTGCCTCATTGTCTTCTCCATGTCCTTCCAGAAGTATACAAACATTTTACTGAAGAATTTATTTACTTGCTGGTTTTTCTGCTATGAAACACTCAGGTCATCCTAAATTGTGTCATATGCTTCACATTGGACCTCCTTTGCTTGAGCTAAATTATTGTCTTTTCAGCAAATTTCCGGTAGATTCCACAAAGTCATTCACTTTCCTATTCCTTTACTTATTTCCTCCATAATGCTTATTACTATTTAACCTACTCTACATATGTATTACATACATCTATAGAATTTGTAGCCTTTGGTTTACTTATCTAGTATTACCCTTCTTCTATCACTAAATAAACCAGAAGAACAAGAGCTTAACCCATCTTATTCACATATGTATTGCCATAGTAATCACATGCTTGAAATAGCTATTCAATATGTAAATGAATTAAATTATGATCTATACTTCCATTTTAATTTCTTTTCTTTTTGAGCTTATAAATAACTACATAACTTTTCCCTTTCCTTTCTTCCCTCTAAACCATCCCATATACCTGTTTTTTTATGTAAAATTTATGACTTTCCCCTAACCAGTTGTTGGTTCATACATGTAGGTACATGCAGATATATACATTTTCCTAAGTATAACTTACTCAGTATGTACAATATCACCTGCATGCACATTTTCAGATGTGACCACTCTAGCATCAGATAACCAATAGGTGAGCTCCACCCTGGGAAGAACCACTTCTCTCTCTCTCTCTCTCTCTCTCTCTCTCTCTCTCTCTCTCTCTCTCTCTCTCTCTTAGCATTCCTTAGTTGCCAGCAATTATTTGTTTAGGACTGAGGTCTCATGATTTTTATCCCATCCACCTTAGCACCTTCATTGCAGTTGTCCTTGTTTGGTACATATTATTATCTTGGATCATCATGACACACTTAAAGAGTGCACTCCGTTATCCAAGTTAAATTCTGTCTACAATGTCACTGATAAATGGTTATCTAATATATTCTTAAAGATTTCAATTAATATTTCTTTAATGAGGGAATCTCTGCCATGCAGGGCATCTTATTCCACTGGTGTGGAACTACAGAAATGAAAACTCTTACTATTGGTCTTGAATATTTTCCAAGTTCACCCAGTTTGGGACTCCAGGGACTATAAAGTAAAAACTATGTCTGCTACCTACTACTTCTTTAGGCTGAAGCTAGTTGTCTATCATGTCTGAACATCTGATTTTCATCTGTAAAATAGGTATATATGTCTTTTGCATGTAAAATAGTTGGTAGATTAAATGACAAAAGTATACATACATCTAGTGTAGTCTTTAGTACAGAGACAGTACTGAGTAAAGAGTACTTGGATGATATTTCTCTTACTCCAAATTTTATTTATGCCTGTGTCATATACATATTTCTATAGATCCATAGTAGGCCAAAGAAAAATGTAATTTCATTAGATCTTAGTATGCTTTTCTGTTGGATGATAACAATAAGCATATTAAAATATTTCCAAATGAGTTGTCAGAGACCAATGTACTTCCTTTAATCTGAGTGTCAGATGATAAAAAAAACCTTTTGATTGATTTCATTTGACTAGGGATTTGGTATTTTTCATATAATCTACCCATAAAAATGAAAAGGATATTCTTGTTCTCTTTGAGAGGTTTTGGTTTCTAAATTTTCACATATCATATTTGTATTATGATGCTTTTATAAGATGACTATCATACCAGGCATACCATTAATTTTCTCTTTGATTCCACATGATGTATTAGAAGATACAACTAGCCGGGCGGGTGTGGTGGCACATGCCTTTAATCCCAGCACTCGGGAGGAAGAAGCAAGCAGATTTATGAGTTCGAGGCCAGCCTGGTCTACAAAGAGAGTTCCAGGACAGCCAGGCCTATACAGAGAAACCCTGTCTAAAAAAAAGAAAGAGAGAGAGAGAGAGAGAGGAGAGGAGAAGAGAAGAGAAGAGAAGAGAAGAGAAGAGAAGAGAAGAGAAGAGAAGAGAAGAGAAGAGAAGAGAAGAGAAGAGAAGAGAAAAGAGAGAGAGAAGATGGAACTCACATATTTTGCTGTAGGATAGATCAATGAGAAATAGCCTTGAATTGCTGAGGAATACTGAAAAATATAAGCCATATATGAAAGACCTCAGTTATTACAATAGATCAAATATGTGGCTTATTCTTTATATTTTTTTTTGATCCTTCTCTCATTTTTATTTCATTCATGACTGACCACATGGGAACTGAAACCACAGAAATTTGAACAACAGACAAAGAGAAACTTGTATATAGTCTATTTTCTTCCAAACCACACAATAAACTCTACAGTATCAGGATTGATATAATTTAATCTTTTTTCATAGTTATGGCTGAATATTGTTCTTTACAAATAATAGGGACATAAAGGAATTTTATTCCTCAATTTGACCCACATTGACGCCCAAGGAGTAGGTGATGGTGCTTATTTTCAATGAGAATGAAGTAGTAAAGCTGTGTGCTCTTGTTAGGTTACACTAGCAAACAGNTGGATTCATTTCTGGGTCTTCGATCCTATTCCATTGATCTACCTGTCTGTTGCTGTACCAGTACCATGCAGTTTTTGTTACGATTGCTCTGTAATACAGCTTGAGGTCAGGCATGGTGATTCCACCAGAGGTTCTTTTATTGTTGAGAAGAGTTTTCGCTAGTCTCGGTTTTTTGTTATTCCAGATGAACTTGCTAATTCTTTATATTAATATGGAGTAAAAGGTGGTCTTATCAAAACTAACAACTTCAGATATTACAATTTCCAATTATATTACTGGTTAATCTTGAAATTTTATGGCCCATAAATTACTTTTATAGCCCTGCCACCTTGGGCACAAACTCAGCAGAATGTTCCATGGTCCCCAGAGGACTTTCCACGCCGCAGGCACGCAAGCACACCCAGCATCTTGAGATCACTGGTGAGTGGAATGCACCAAAACAACTGGGAGTAGCCTGTGCAAGCAGCAACCGGGACACAGGAAACCCATCTGACCAGTGTCTGGGGTTCATTCTGTTCAGCACCAGCCCCAAGCCACCTTGGTCACAAACTCAGGAGAAGGTTCCACAGTCACTAGAGGACTTTCCACACCACAGGCACCATAGCACATCCAGGATCTAAGGATCAATGAGGAGAGTCAGCCTCCAAAGAGGGCTTTGACCCTGGGTCTCAGGTGAGAGCACCATCTCATACCCTGGGCCTCTTAGAAACCAGTCTGAGCAGGAGAGCACTCAGGCCTCAGAAGCAACAAAGCTTCTTGGACAGGGTCCCTTTGGGCGTTCATCCTCAGCCAGGAGGCAGAGCTGAGACTCAGACCTCTGGCCACCTTCCCTGCAACAGGAGAGCTTGCCTGCATAGAGCTCTGACCACTGGGACTCAGGTGAGAGTTGGACTCCCAAGAGTGCTGACATAGGCTAACAGAATCACAGGAGGATCAAGCTCCAGCTAGAGACAGCTTGAACATTAACACCAGAGATTACCAGACGGCGAAAGGCAAACTTAAGAATCTTACTAACAGAAACCAAGAACACTGGGCATCAGAACCCAGTATGCCCACCACAGTGAGTCCTGGACACCTGAACAAACCCGAAAAGTAAGACACGGATTTAAAATCATATCTCATGACGGTGGTAGAAGATTTTAAGAAGGGCATTAATAACTCACTTAAAGAAATACAGGAAGGAGAACACTGTTAAACAGGTAAAAGACCTTAAAGAGAAACACAAAAATCCCTTAAAGAATTACAGAAAAACACAACCAATCAGGTGATGGAATTGAAAAAAAACCATCCAAGAACTAAAAATGGAAGTAGAAACAATAAAGAAAACCCAAAGGGAGACAACCCTGGAAATAGAATCATTGAAAAGAAATCAGGAAACATAGATGTGAGAATCAGCAACAGAATACAAGAGATAGAAGAAAGAATATCAGATGCAGAAGATTCCATAGAAAACATGGACACAACAATCAAAGAAAATGAAAAAACCATAAAAGATCCTAAGTAAAAACATACAGGAAATCCAGGATACAATGAGAAGACCAAACCTATGAATAATAGTAGTAGATGAAAATGAAGATTTTCAACTGAAAGGGCCAGTAAATATCTTCAACAAAATTATAGAAGAAAACTTCCCTATCCTAAAGAAACAGATGTCCATGAACATACAAGAAGCCTACAGAATTCCAAAATGGACTGGACCATCAAAGAAATTCCTCTTGACACATAATAATCAGAACAACAAATGCACTAAATAAAGATAGAATATTAAAAGCAGTAAGGGGAAAAGGTCAAGTAACATATAAAAGCAGACCTATTAGAATTACACCAAACTTCTCACCAGATATTATGAAAGCGAGAAGATCCTGGACAGATCTTATACAGACCCAAAGAGAGCAAAATGCCAGCCCAGGCTACTATACCCAGCAAAACTCTGAATTATCATAGATGGAGAAACCAAAGTATTCCATGACAAAACCAAATTCAAACAATATCTTTCCACGATTGCAGCCCTTCAAAGGATAATAAAGGGAAAACAACAACACAAGGAGGGAAATGACACCCTAGGAAAAGCAAGAAAGTATTTCTTCATCAAACCTAAAGAAGATAGCTGCAAGAACAGAATCACAACTCTAATGACAAAAATAAATGAAAGCAACAATTACTTTTATTTAATATCTCTTAATATCAATGGACTCAATTCCCCAATAAAAAGACATAGACTAATAGACTGGCTACAAAAACAGGATCCAATATTTTGCTGTATACAGGAAACCCACCTCAGGGACAAAAACAGACACTACCTCAGAGTAAAACGCTGTTAAACAATTTTCCAAGCAAATGGTCCAGAGAAACAAGCTGGAGCAGCCATTCTAATATCGAATAAAATAGACTTTCAAACCAAAGTTCTCAAAAAAGAAAAGAAGGGTATTTTATACTCATCAAAGGTAAAATCTTCCAAGATGAATTCTCAATTCTGAATATTTATGCTCCAAATTCAAGGACAACTACATTCATTAAGGAAACTTTAGTAAAGCTCAAAGTGCACATTGTACCTCACACAATAATAGAGGGAGACTTCAACACCCCACTCTCATCAATGGACAGATCCTGGAAACAGAAACTAAACAGAGACACATTGAAACTTATAGAAGTTATGAAACAAATGAATTTAACAGATATCTACAGAACATTTTATCATAAAACAAAAGGATGCCAGGTGGTGGTGGCACATGCCTTTATTCCCAGCACTTGGGAGGCAGAGGCAGGCAAATTTCAGAATTCGAGGCCAGCCTGGTCTTCAACGTGAGTTCCCCTACAGCCAGGGCTATACAGAGAAACCCTGTCTGGAAAAACCAGAAAAAAAAAATATACCTTTTTCTGAGCACCTCATGGTTTCTTCTCCAAAATTGATACTATAATCGGTCAAAAACAGGCCTCAACAGATACAAAAATATTGAAACTATCCCATGCTAATGCTGGCCTTCAATAACAACATAAATAATAGAAAGCCAATGTTGATGTGAATGCTGAACAACACTCTACTCAATGATACCTTGGTCAAAAAAGAAATATAGAAAGAAATTAAAGACTTTTTAGAGTTTAAAGAAAATGAAGTCACAACTTACCCAAACATATGGGACACAATGAAAATATTCCTGAGAGGAAAACTCATAACTCTGAGTGCCTCCAAAAAGAAACTAGAGAGAGCACATACTATCAGATTGACAGCACACTTAAAGCTCTAGAATAAAAGGAAGCAAATTCATCCAAGAGGAGTAGACAGCAGAAATAATCAAACTCAGGGCTGAAATCAACCAAGTGGAAACAAAAAGAAGTATACAAAGAAACAACCAAACTAGGAGCTGGTTCCTTTAGAAAATCCACAAGGTAGATAAACACTTAGCCAGATTAACTAGACAGCACAGGGACATCATCCTAATTAACAAAATCAGAAATGAAAAGGGAGACATAGAACAGAACCTGAGTAAATTCAAAACATCATCAGATCCTATTACAAAAGGCTATACTCAATGAAACTGGAAAACCTGGATGAAATGGACAATTCTCTAAACAGATACAAGGTACAAAAGAAATATCAGGATCATATTAACGACCTAAACAGTCCCATATCCCCTAAAGAAATGGAAGCAGTCATTAATAGTTCCTCAACTAAAAAAAGCCCAGGACCAGATGGGTTTAGTGAAGAATTCTATCAGACCTTCAAAGAAGACCTAATTCCACTTCTCCTCCAACTATTGCACAAAATAGAAACAGAAGGTACTCTACCCAATTCATTCTATGAAGCTACAATTACTCTGATACCTAAACCACAAAAAGATGTAACCAAGAATGAGAACTTCAGACCAATTTCCCTTATGAATATTGATGCAAAATTTAACAATAAAATTCTCACAAACCAAATCCAAGAACACATCAAAATGATCATTCATTATGATCAAGTCGGCTTCTTCCAAGAGATGCAGGGATGGTTTAATATATGGAAATCCATCAATGTAATCTACTATATAAACAATCTCAAAGACAAAAACCACATGATCATCTCTTTAGATGCTGAGAAAGCATTTGACAAAATCCAACACCCATTCATGATAAAAGTCTTGTAAAGATAATGAATTCAAGGCCCGTACATAAACATAATAAAGCAATATACAGCAAATCAGCAGCCAACATCATACTAAATGGAGATAAACTTGAAGGATTTCCACTAACATCAGGGACTAGACAAGGCTGCCCACTTTCCCCCTACCTATTTAACATAGTACTTAAAGTCCTAGACAGAGCAATTAGACAACAAAAGGAGATCAAAGGGGACACAAATTGGAAAGAAGAAGTCAAAATATCACTCTTTGCAGATGATATGATAGTATATATAAGGGACCCTAAAAATTCCTCCAGAGAACTCTTAAACTAGATAAACAGCTTCAGTGCAGTAGCTGGATATAAAATTAGCTCAAAATAATCAGTGGCCTTTCTCTACACAAAGGATAAACAGGCTGAGAAAGAAATTAGGGAAACAACACCCTTCACAATATTCACAAATGATATTAAATACCTGGATGTGATTCTAACTAAGGAAGTGAAAAATCTGTATGATAATAACTTCAAGTCTCTGAAGAGAGAAATTGATGAAGATCTCAGAAGATGGAAAGATCTCCCATGCTCATAGATTGGCAGGATGAATATAGTAAAAGTGGCTATCTTGCTGAAAGCAATCTACTGATTCAATGCAATCCCCATCAAAATTCCAACTCAATTCTTCAAAGAGTTAGAAAGGGCAATTTGCAAATTCATCTGGAGTAACAAAAAACCTAGGAGAGCAAAAACTATTCTCAATGATAAAAGAAACTCTGGGGGAATCACCTCAAGCTGTACTACAGAGCAATTGTGATAAAAACTGCATGGTACTGGGACAGCGACAGACAGGTAGATCAAAGGAATAGAATTGAAGGCCTAGTAATGAATCCACACACCTATGGTCACTTGATCTTTGACCAAGGACCTAAAACCATCCAGTGGGAAAAAGTCAGAATTTTCAACAAATGCTGCTGGCTCAACTGGTGGTTATATTGTAGAAGAACTCTAATTGATCCATTATTTCTTTTTGTACAAAGCTCAAGTCTAAGTGGATCAATGAACTCCACATAAAACCAGAGACACTAAAACTTATAGAGGAGAAAGTGGGGAAAATCCTCGAAGTTATGGGCACAGGGGAAAAAAAATTCCTGAACATAAGAGCAATGGTTTGTGTTGTAAGATAGACAAATGGGACCTCATAAAATTACAGAGCTTTTGTAAGGCAAAAGACACTGTCAATAAGACAAAAATGCAATCAACATATCGGCAAAATATCTTTACCAATCCTTAATCTGATAGGGGACTAATATCCAATATATACAAAAAACTCAAAAAGATGGACTCCAGAAAATCAAATATATCCATTAAATAATGTTGTACAGAGCTAAACAAAGAATTCTCAACTGAGGAATACTGAATGGCTGGGAAACACTTGAAAAAATGTTCAACTTACTTAATCATCAGGGAAATACAAATTAAAACAACTCTTAGATTCTACCTCACATCAGTCAGAATTGCTAAGATCAATAATTCAGGTGACAGCAGATGCTGCTGAGGAAGTGGAGAAAGAGGAACACTCCTTCATTGCTGGTGGGATTGCAAGCTGGTACAACTACTCTGGAAATCAGTCTGGTGGTTCCTCAGAAAATTGGACATAGTACTACAGGAGGATCCAGCAATACCTCTCCTGGGCATATAACCAGAAGATATTCCAACTTGTAATAAGGACGCATGCTCCACTATGTTCATAGCAGCCTTATTTATAATAGCCAGAAGCTGGAAAGAACCCAGATGTCTCTCAACAGAGGAATGGATACAGAAAATGTGGTACATTTACACAATGGAGTACTATGCAGATATTAAAAACTATAAATTTATGAAATTCTTAGGCA
This sequence comes from Mus minutoides, assembly GCA_902729485.2. Classification (NCBI taxonomy): domain Eukaryota; kingdom Metazoa; phylum Chordata; class Mammalia; order Rodentia; family Muridae; genus Mus; species Mus minutoides. The sequence continues at coordinate 202,308 of LR753448.1, forward strand.
AATGGTTGGATCTGGAAGATATCATCCTGAGTGAGGTAACCCAATCTCAAAAGAACTCACATGATATGCACTCACTGATAAGTAGATATTAGCTCCGAAACTTAGAATACCCAAGATACAATTTGCAAAACACATGAAACTCAAGAAGAAGGAAGACCAAAGTGTGAATACTTAATTCCTCCTTAGAATGGGGAGCAAAATACCCATGGAGGGAGTTACAGAGAATAAGTTTGGAGCTGAGATGAAAGGTAAAACCATCCAGAGACAGCCCTACTTGGGATCCCTCTCATAATCCGCCAGCAAACCCAGACACTATTGCATACGCCAGCAAGATTTTGCTGACAGGATCCTGATATATCTGTTTCTTGTTAGGCTATGCTAGTGCCTGGCAAATACAGAAGTGTATGCTCACAGTCATCTATTGGATGGAACAGAGGGTCTTCTATGGAGGAGCTAGAGAAAGTACCCAAGGAACTGAAGGTGTCTGCAACCCTATTGGAGGAACAATATGAACTAACCAGTACTCATAGAGTTTGTGTATCTAGCTTCATATGTAGGAGAAGATGGACTAGTTGGCCATTATTGGAAGGAGAGGCCCATGGTCTTGCGAAAATTATATGCCTCAGTACAGGGGAATGCCAGTGCAAGGAAGTGTGAGTTAGTGGGTTGGGGAGCAGGGCATGGGAAGGTATAGGAAATTTTTGGGATAGCATTTTAAATGTAAATGAAGAAAATATCTAATACTAAATACAATATGAAAAAAAGGAAAAATGACATTTCTATGCATATATGAGACAATTTGAACTGTTCAAAAAACATAGAAGTGAATATCACTTTATAGTCCTATTACACATAATAGTAAAATGTAGTAGCAATGCTATCTTAACCTGATTCTAAAGCATTCAACCCATGACATACTGACCCAATTAGACCTTATTTGGCCATATGTAGGAATTAAGTATGCTAGAACATAAAGTCTTTGGAGCAACATAAATGAGTCCTGTGATTACTATGTTAAGTGAAGATTCTATTCCCTATTTGTCAACTCTCTACTCCTTTATCTGTCAGAGTAGGTATGTAAAATTAATCCTTCATATCTCAAACTCTATCCTGGTTCCTGATTTCTGGAGGACTCAGACTGAGACTCATTGGTGCAACCAAACACAAATCCGAGAACCTACAGGTTTGTCTATCATCATTTGTATAACCCACTGTGACTATTAAGAATAATTTAGTGAGAATACTGAGTATTTTCAGAGGATACCATATTTAAGTGCATTTGTAGGACTATATGAACAATGGCAATTTTTCAGAAAGAACATCTTTTGACTAAATATAATATGATCAATGTTAGCCATGCATCTGACAAAAGGAATAAAATGAACTAACAATTAATGTGCTGGTCAGTGGAACTCTGAATCCTTGATTTCTAAGAAATATTACTGAGCTTTAAGTAGACTTAAGCAAAAGTCTTTCATTTACTTTGCTTCAATCCTGTGTGTGTGTGTGTGTGTGTGTGTGTGTGTGTGTGTGTGTGTGTTTGTTTGCTTGTTTTCATAGGCATATCTGTATGCCCACTTATGCAGAACAGAGGCCATTATTGAGTACCTCTGCCCCTTTCCTCCTCCTCTCCCTCCTCCTCCTTCTCTCTCTTCCTAAACTCTTTCACTTTCTCCCCCCTCTCCACATTCCTTCCATTCTCTCTGCTCTATGTATGAATATATAAATGTGTGCACATATTCATGCTGACATACATGAATGTGAATACCAAACCTCATAATTTCTCAAGTACTTTTTTTCTTATCATTTGAGCAGAATCCTTCATTGAACTCTGAGGTCCCAGAGTTAATTAAGTTATCTGGCCAGTGAGCTCCAGGGACATACTTATCTTCATCTTCCCATCACTGGGATTACAGATGCATACTACTACTCTTAGCTTTGAATATGAGTAGTGACTATCTAAATTCATGTCCTCATGCTTACAAGCACTTTACTGGTGGAGACATTTTCCAGCTGCACAGGATGTCTCTTTACTTGTAAAATCATGAAAGAACTTTCTGTGGGTGAATTTTAAATGCCCCAAGCAAGAGCAAATACATTGAGACATGAGATTTGGCACTGTATTTGAAGTAGTAACAGGGATTTGGTAATTTTTGGAATGCACAGAGAACTTAATGAAAAAATTATCACCAAGCGGTGGTGGCACACGCCTTTAATCCCAGCACTTGGGAGGCAGAGACAGGGGGATTTCTGAGTTCGAGGCCAGCCTGGTCTACAAAGTGAGTTCTAGGACAGCCAGGGCTATACAGAGAAACCCTGTCTTGAAAAAAAAAAAAACAAAAAAAAATTATCTTTCCCAACAGAACATACTTGATCTTGTAGATTACACACACAATCGAAAGACATTATAAACATATGATTCTTGATTTGTATTTTTGCTTAATTTTCTTCAACAGAATGATCTTTTGTGAATTCTTTCCCAAGGGAATGCTGAAGTTTAGAAAGAGACTCTCCTCAAACTATTCCACAAATTAGAGACAGAAGGTACTCTACCCAATCCGTTCTATGAAGCCACAATTACTCTGATACTTAAACCACACAAAGATCCAACAGAGAAAGAGAACTTCAGACCAATTTCCCTCATGAATATTGATGCAAAAATACTCAATAAAATCCTCACAAACCAAATCCAAGAACACATTAAAACAACCATCCATCATGACCAAGTAGGCTTCATCCCAGGAATACAGGGATGGTTTAATATACATAAATCCATCAACGTAATCCACTATATAAACAAACTCAAAGACAAAAACCACATGATCATCTTGTTAGATGCTGAGAAAGCATTTGACAAAATCCAACACCATTTCATGATAAAAGTCTCGGAAAGATCAGGAATTCAAGGCCCATACCTAAACATAATAAAAGCAATATACAGCAAGCCAGTAGCCAACATCAAACTGAATGGAGAGAAGCTGGAAGCAATCCCATTAAAATCAGGGACTAGACAAGGCTGCCCACTTTCTCCCTCCCTATTCAATATAGTACTTGAATTCCTAGCCAGAGCAATTCTACAACAAAAGGAGGTCAAGGGGATACAAATTGGAAAGGAAGAAGTTAAAATATCACTGTTTGCAGATGATATGATAGTATATATTCGGAACCCCAAAGATTCCTCCAAAGACCTCCTAAACCTGATAAACAGCTTCAGTGCAGTAGCTGGATATAAAATTAACTCAAACAAATCAATGGCCTTTCTCTACACAAAGGATAAGAGGGCTGAGAAAGAAATTAGGGAAACAACACCCTTCACAATAGTCACAAGTACTATAAAATACCTCGGTGTGACTCTAAGGAAGTGAAAGATCTGTATGACAAGAATGTCAAGTCTCTGAAGAAAGAAATTGAAGAAGATCTCAGAAGATGGAAAGATCTCCCATGCTCATGAATTGGCAGGATTAATATAGTCAAAATGGCTATCCTGCCTAAAGCAATCTACAGATTCAACGCAATTCCCATCAAAATTCCAACTCAATTCTTCACTGAGATAGAAAGGGCAATTTGCAAATTCATCTGGAATAATAAAAATCCTAGGATATCAAAAACTATTCTCAACAATAAAAGAACCTCTGGGGGAATCACCATGCCTGACCTCAAGCTGTACTACAGAGCAATTGTGATAAAAACTGCATGGTACTGGTACAGCAACAGACAGATAGATCAATGGAATAGAATTGAAGACCCGGAAATGAATCCACACATGTATGGTCACTTGATCTTTGACAAGGGAGCTAAAACCATCCAGTGAGAAAAGGACAGCATTTTCAATGAATGGTGCTGGCACAACTGGCTGTTAGCATGTAAAAGAATGTGAATTGATCCATTCTTATCTCCTAGTACAAAGCTTAAGTCTAAGTGGATCAAAGTCCTCCACATAAAACCAGAGACACTGAAATTTATAGAGGAGAAAGTGGGGAAAACCCTCGAAGATATGGGCACAGGGGAAAGATTCCTAAGCAGAACAGCAATGGCCTGTGCGGTCAGATCAAGAATTGACAAATGGGACTTTATAAAATTGCAAAGCTTCTGTGAGGCAAAAGACACAGTCAGCAAGACAAAAAGGCCACCAACAGATTTGGAAAGGATTTTTACCAATCCTAAATCTGATAGGGGAATAATATCCAACATCTACAAAGAGCTAAAGAAGCTGGACTCCAGAAAAACAAATAAACCCATTAAAAAATGGGGTACAGAGCTAAACAAAGAATTCTCAACTGAGGAATTCCGAATGGCTGAGAAACATCCTTAATCATCAGGGAAATGCAAATCAAAACAACACTGAGATTCCACCTCACATCAGTCAGAATGGCTAAGATCAAAAATTCAGGGGACACCAGATGCTGGCGAGGATGTGGAGAAAGAGGAACACTCCTCCATTGCTGTTGGGATTGCAAGCTTATACAAGCACTCTGGAAGTCGGTCTGGCATTTTCTCAGAAAATTGGACATAGTACTACAGGAGGATCCAGCAATGCCTCTCCTGGGCATATACCCAGAAGATGTTCCAACTGGTAAAAAGGACACATGCTCCACTATGTTCATAGCAGCCTTATTCATAATAGCTAGAAGCTGGAAAGAACCCAGATGTCCCTTAACAGAGGAATGGATATAGAAAATGTGGTACATTTACAAAATTGAGTACTATTCTGCTATTAAAAAATGAATTTATGAAATTCTTTCGCAAATTGATGTATCTGGAGGATATAATCCTTAGTGAGGTAATCCAATCACAAAAGAAGTCATTGGATATGCGCTCACTGATAAATGGATATTAGCCCAGAAACTTAGAATAGCCAAGGTACAATTTGCAAAACACAAGAAAATCAAGAAGTAAGACCAGTGCGTAGATACTTCATTCCTCCTTTGAATAGGACACAAAATACCCATGAAAGGAATTACAGAGACAAAGTTTAGAGCTAAGACTAAAGGATGGACCATAAAGAGACTACCCCACCACGGGGGATCCATCCAATAATCAGTCACTAAACTCAGACACTATTGCATAGGACAGCAAGTGTTTACTGAAGGGACCCTGATATAGCTGTCTTGTACAAAAGTGGATGCTCACAGTTATCTATAAGATGGAGCACGGGGCCCACAATGGAGAAGCTAGAGATAGGACCCCAGGAGCTGAAGGGGTCTGCAACCCTAGAAGAGGAACAACAATAGGAACTAACCAGAATCCCCAGAACTCGTGTCTCTAGCTCCATATGTAGCAGAATGTGGCCTAGTCGGCCATCATTGGGAGGAGAGGCCCCTTGGTATTGCAATCTTTTTATGCCCCAATACAGGGGAACACCACGACCAAGAAGTGGGAGTGGGTGGGCAGTGCGGTGGGAGGGGGGAGGGAACTTTCGGGATAGCATTTGAAATGTAAATTAAGAAAATATCTAATAAAAATTGAAAAAAAAAAGAAAGAGATTTGTAAGCATTTACTAATTGCCACATTCCATGTTAGCACTTTCAGTAATTTCAACACTTTTATTCGAATGGAGACACATATGAGAATATAACCTTTACCTGTAAGGAACTATGGCACCAAGATTTTGCAGAGTGTTAATATTAAGAACAAACATAGATTGGTTCTGAGATGAATTTTCCTGAAAAGTTTTTGAAGCAAGGTTTTGAATAGCTGGATACATAGAATGAAGTAAAGCTTAACCAAAGCATACATTATAGGCAGTAGTCACAGAATGAAGATTAGCACAATAAGAAAGTTGGCATTACAATTATAAGATGTAACAAGGGATGTGGATGGTGAAATATGTTAGTACTTAAGAGTACCAGATATTTGTTCTCAACACCAATTTTGGGCAACACAGACCTGCCTGTAGCTCCAGCTTCAGGGAGTCTAATGCCTTCTCTGTCCTCCACATTCACATGACAACCCCCTTCACAGACTTATACAAATTCAAAATAGCAAAAATAAGCAGTTTTTCAAAAGATATAGTAAATTAGTTTTGTGTCACTTCAATTCAGATATGAATAAACATTAGTGCTGCACAGAGGTATGAGGATAACAAGTCAGACCTGACCATGTGTGCTAAGTTAAGAAGCATACATTATAGTTTATGGACCACCAAGAATTAGACACACATTTAAGCATGTTTATAGGGTGTTGACAGAAGAATATCCATGTGATTGTTTGTATTAGTAAATCTAATTTGAAAATATGCAATTTCTTAAACCTATTTGCAAAACCATATGCAGTATAGACACATTTACATACATACATTTACATTCACACAACTATGTTGAAGCAGGAAAACCTCTTCAGATTTCAATTTTCTTATCTATAAAATGGCCATGACCTCTGAGGTTCTCCTCATCCTATAATTCTATAATTCTGTCATTTTAAAAAAGAGTATTTTTTATTCAGGGTCAGAGGACATGCATATGCCAAAGTATGAATGGGGAGGTCAAAGAACAATTTCTCAGGAATTATTTCTGTCCTTATTCTTTGTGTTTTGAGGCACGGTCTCTTGTTATTTCTGTTGCTGCATTGCATAGGCAAGCTTCCAGGTGATTCCCCCTGTCTTTGCCTCCCATCTGGCTCAAGAGTGCTGAGGCTAGGATTGCAGACAAGAGCCAGTCACCCCATCTGGCATTTCTGCATGGATTCTGGGGATCAAATTCATGTCATCAAGTTTGCATGGCAAGCACTTTTACAGTTGAGCCATCTTGCTGACCCTGATTTAGTTCTTAATAACTTGTCTAAACACCACTTAAATGATAGCTCTGCCATGAAAATGCACTTGATTTTGGTCTATACCACTAATTTGAAGTACATAAGCAATTAGCAATTAACTTGACAGTGCAATAAGGATCCCAAAGTAGGCTTGTTTAAATAGTGTCAACTGTGTGGATAAGATTTTTCTTCTGACCTTTGGATCCTTTTCCCTCAGCTGGGCTGTCTTGTCTGGCCTCAGTGGGAGAGGATGCACCTAGTCCTGTTGCCACTTGAAGTGTAAGGGCTGGTTGGTACCCAAGGACCATCATCCCTTCTCTGAGGACAAGAGGAATGGTGAATAGGGGGATGGGGTGGGAGGGTGGTCTGTGGAGTAGAAGAGGGAGGGAGCTGGGATCAGGATGCATACTGAATAAATTAATTAATGAAAAAGATTTTTCTATTTGTTTTCTGTTTGTAAACTAGATTATTCAGCTTACTTGGTTTTAAACATATTATTTGAATTTGCATTTGAAATCTGATGCCTAGTTTGCCTTGTTCCTAGTTCCTCAAGAAGCTGTGGTCTGTAGGGTTGGCAGATATTTAACCATGCTAGGAAGTGCCTTTACTAAATCCAACTCCAGCCATTTGTTGTCTTGGTGGGTCCTGGGAGGCAGCCCAAGCAGGCAGCTGCACAATCAAGTGCTGAGCTGGAGCTTTACAAACAGCTCATTTCCAGTTACCCATCTCCTTAGTGATGATTTCTTCAGATGATCATAATTGTAAGATTAAAAACAGGGTTACAGACATAACTGTCTTGTCTATGTGTGGAGTCATATAATAAAATCATTTGGGATTAAGAAGCTTCTGAGAAGTGTTATCATTTATTCTCACCCTTCCTTTACAAATGAGAAGCAGTTTGGGCCAAGTTATCTCTTTAAAATTTATAAAGAGTGTTATCACTTCTTAAAACCTATTCTTCCTAATCCTTGATCAGTAATACAGAGTTTACTTTTTGTAAAAATGATTTTTTTGCCAGTTTAATTATCTTGATGATAACTACATACTTTAGCTGAAGAATGTAACCTTGTGTGGGTGTACTGGCAAGGTATTCATTTAGCTCATCCTAAATGTCCTCATTGCTCTTTAATACTGATCATCTATTTAAAACATTTATGTAAAATTGTTCAACATTCATTTAGCAGCTTTTATTGAACTGCTATTGTTCTTTCTTCTGAGATGAGCAAGACATGTTATCTGCTTTGAACAGTTCATTTGTTTTGTGATGGGTGGACACTTTTAAAAGCAATTGCAATTTTATGACAAGTATTGTAAAAGAGAAATATATGTAGGGATAAAAACAAGGGAGCAATTAGTTCCACCAGTGATAGAAAAGGTCAATAAAGAGAAAAATGACACTTGAGCTATCCCTGTGAGGGGAGGGAGGAGTAGGTAAGGATATTTTAGGTACACTAATGATTCACATTTATTGAAGCATACAAATTGCTGCATATTCAGGAAGTGGTAGAGTTTTGAGTTTGGCTAGAAAGTGTTCTAATGATAGGATTGTTGAAGATCTTATTATGCAGCTAAATGTATATAGAGTTGCATTAGTATTTTATAACTGTGACTAAATACTGAAAATAATAAATTATCAAAAGAAAACATTCATTATGTGTGTGTCTGGTTCACTGTGTGTGTGGTATTGTCTGTGTGTAGTTTGTACACATATACCTGCACTATTTGATCACTGTACTTGGAATTCATCAATTAGGCTAAGCTGCATGACCAATGAGCTTTAAGGAGCCACTTGTCTCTGCTGTCCTCCAAAGCTGGGGTTTTAGCAACATGCCATCATGTCTTGTTTTTTTTTTTTTTTTGTTTGTTTGTTTGTTTTTAATTTTTTTTTAACCTGAGTTCTGGTGATCTAAATTCAGGTCTTTATGCTTTTATGGTTTTATACAGAGAGCCATCTCCCCAAGCGCCAGCATGTTTGTATAGAGTCGGAGTTTTGGAAGTTCTAGACCATGACTAATCAGTTCCACTTCTTTGGGCCTGTGAAAAGCAGCAAATCATGACGAGAACATACAATGTGGCTCATAGGCTAAATAAGAAGGCTGTTTTCATTAAAGAGCTTTATTTTTATAGCACTTTTATATGGGAATTACTCACAAGCATATTATCTGCTACATTCTCTCTCTCTCTCTCTCTCTCTCTCTCTCTCTCTCTCTCTCTGTCTCTGTCTGTGTGTGTGTGTGTGTGTGTGCATGTGTGTATGTGTGTGTGTGTGTGTGTGTGTGTGTGTGTGTGTGTGTGTGTGTTTATGTTTTGTGGTTGCTTGCATATGGGTGTTCAGGTGCATATATAAGTGTGTGCACATCCATCCATGTGTGGACCAGAGGTTAATTTTAGGTGTCTTTCCTTAGGTACTCTCCATCTTGTCTGTAGAGACTAGGATCTATACTTGCCTAGAACTTATCCAATGTTAGGCTGGCTGGCCAGTATGCTTCAGAGATCAACCTATCTCTGCCTCTACAGAGCTGAGATGCCAATATGAATCAGCTCCTAAAATCTGGATTCTTGGGATCAAATACAACTTATTATACTTGCCCAGCTAGTACTTTGTTAGCTAAGCTAGCCCTTTATTCCCTGTCTAGGGAATTTGTCATGCTGCAATGACAGAGTAAAGTAGTTGCAACAGAGACTCTATAGTCTTAGAAAGCCCCAGCAATTATCTATCTATCTATCTATCTATCTATCTATCTATCTATCTATCTATTAATTAATTTATTTATTAATTAATTTATTTGTTTATTTATTATTAGGTTGTCCTTAGAAATATTTCTTTCTGGATTAGGCTAATCTACTTTATCTTTCCTGTGGATCTTGTCTCTAACTGTGGCTTTAAAGAGTATATCCATCTGGCACCAATGAAAGAAAAGCATTGTGTGATTAGAAATCTGGAAACATTTTACCTCTGCTAGATCCCTTGGTACTTACAAAGTAGTTAAACTCATGTATAGAAAATATTTTATACTATCTTAAACTAATCTGTGTTAAATATAATACACTTTTGTATTTAGTCGACAAATATCCAGGCCACTCTTATAAGGATTGAAAATATAAGCATATAATTATGTTCTTAGATGGATGCATTATTTGCATGCATGTATTTTTATCTTATTTTCTGAGTGAAAATAAATAAAATAACAACTTTGTCTAATATATACTACCTTCTTTTCTATAAATAAAATTCATGTGAAACTTTGTATTTAATAAAAATATATGTAAGTTTATCATTGGAAAGCAAATTCTGAACTCTAAAACTTGGCTGACATTTTTATAGTTCTTTTCTTTTGCGTAAAGCTTTGCAGTCTGAGTCTGTAAACAGCTCTTATTTCTAGCTCTAGTTATCACTGGCATTCACCTTGAATTTAGCCTTCATTCAGGAGGCATCTAATCAATAAGCTTCTCAGGTATGAACTTCAGAAAATAGGGTGACATACACAGCTCTATCAGGCTGTAGAAAAGTGAGCTGAAGGTAAAGACCCACATTCTGTGGTCACAATTTGGGTGAAAGATTGTTGTTTTCCACTGTTAAGAGGAGCTACCAGTTGGATAGGGAAAAATGAATATGACCTGGAGAAATGGAGAAGGGCTTATTTGGAGAATATATACAAAAGTAAAGCAAGGATGCTAAAAACTTGAGGAGGAGACTCTACTATGAATCAAGTAATGATTATTTGGAGGTGACTAATAAGTTTCCTATGATCAAGATAAACGATTAGAATGTGGGATGAAATAAGTGCTTTATGTTCTTGAGAAAAGAAGGTATCTTAACACAAAAAGTAAAAGCTGATAGTACACGGTACGGAGCACTGGCTAGAGCCTGGGATTCATAATGCACATGTGACTGACTTTTGTGTAATCTGTAGAAATGGTAGCTTTTTCATAGTTTCCTAGGCCTTGATTCTCTATGCATTTATATGGATTGCTTCCTAGTCAGAAAAAGAATGGTCAGCTGCTACAAGGCATACAAAAATGCATTCCTTCCAGATGGGAGCTTCATATACTGAGATCCCAATGCTGCAGTACATGGGACATTACCTTTATACAAATAACTAAGGTTAAATGCCATCATAAGGACTGAGCAATTCACAGGAAGAGCAAAGAACACACAACATCCTCTTACTCAGACCATGTGAGAATGCAGAGAGAAGGCAGTCCTGTAAGAACCAGGAAAACTGCATCATTAAGGAAGGAAGTCTTCCAGTGTCCCAATCAGTAAGTTTTGGTACCAAGGACTTTAAGAAAAAATATTTCTTATATTAAGCCACTGGGTTTCTGAAGCTATAGAAGCCTAGATTGACAGTAGATGATCAGCGTAGTATGGTGAATGGGTTTGTCCATTCTTTTTATTAAAATAATGTTTTCTTAATTTCTTAATATATATATATAAGTGATTTGCCTTCCCCAACATTTAACAGTTGTGTGCCTAATGCCCACAGAATCCAGAAGAGTGTCAGATCTCCTAGTATTACAGTTACAGATAGTTGTGCGCAGCCACTTGGGTGTTGCAAATTAAACCTGGGTGCTCTGTAAGAATTGTCAGTGCTCTTCACCTCTGAGTCATCTTGCCATGCCTAGCCCATGTGTTTGTCCATTCTTAAAGCCATATTGAAATTAATCCCTAAAGTTATAGGTGAGTGGGATCTGGAGGTAGGACTGTTGCGAGGATTTTTAAATTAGTGAGGACTTCCTGGACAGCACATTACAGCTGATTCTGGCAGAGTGAGTGAAGGAGAGCTCGCCCCACTGCTTGTCTGCCCTGAAGTGGTATAGCAAGGTAGAGATGCCCTCTCCCCACTCAACCCTTGCTACCTGCTGCAGACTGACCTTGGGGTCTTAAGAGCAGGAGAGCTGTCACTGACCCCTCCCTGGCTGCAGCACTCAGGAAGATAAAACCTTACACCTCCCATCTTCAGCACAGTGAAGCTGGCCCTGATGGAGAAGGTAGGGGGACTCTGGTGAGCCTGTCCTAAGGATGTGAGAGATGGATAGAGCTGACACTGCACCTGCCTGTTGAAGGTTGAGGCATTGGGTAAGTTAGCCATGGTAGTGCTGGTTAGTGCACCCTGGTGGTGTGGGTTCAGGAAAACTGGTGGGCTGACCAACTCAGTTACAACCCTGTCCCAGATCCAGGGCTTTGAGCAGGCCCACTCCAAAACCGATTTCATCTGTGAACTGCTCAAAAGTACTGATTCTTTGAGTAGAGGAAGGCTACTGATTTGTTTGAGTTAATTTTATATCCAGCTACTTTACTGAAGTTTATCAACTTTAGTTCTCTGGTGGAATTTTTAGGGTCACATAAGTATATGATCATTCTTCTACTCAAAGGATAAACAGGATGAGAAAGAAATTAGGGAAATGACACTATTCAGAATAGTCACAAAAAATATAAAATACCTTGGTGTGACTCTAATCAAGCAAGTGAAAGATGACAAGAAATTCAAGTCTCTAAAGAAAGAAATCAAAGATCTCAGAAGATAAGATCTCGCATGCTCATGGATTGGCAGGATTAATATAGTAAAAATGGCAATCTTGCCAAAAGCAACCTATAAATTTAATTCAAGCCCAATCAAAATTCCAACTAAATTATTCATAGAGTTAGAAAGAGCAATTTACAAATTCATTTGGAATAACAAAAAAACCCACCAATAGCAAAAACTATTCTCAACAATAAAAAAACTTCTGAAGGATTCACCATCCCTGACTTCAAGCTGTATTATTAGAGAGTAATTGTGATAAAAAAAATTTTTTAAAATTGTATGGTATTGGTACAGAGACAGGCAGGAAAATCAATGGAATAAAATTGAAGACCCAGAAATGGACCCACACACCTATGGTCACTTGATCTTTGACAAAGCAGCTAAAACCAGGTGACAGCAGATGCTGGCAAGGATGTGGAAAAAGAGGAACACTCCTCCATTGCTGGTGGGATTCTAACCTAGTACAACTACTCTGGAAATCAGTCTGGCTATTCCTCAGAAAATTGGACATAGTAAAACCTGAGGACCCAACTATACCACACCTGGGCATATACCCAAAAGATGCTCCAACATATAACAAGGACACATGATCCTCTATGTTCTTGGCAGCCTTATTTATAGTAGCCAGAAGCTAGAAAGAATCCATATGTCCTTCAACTGAGGAATTGATACAGAAAATGTGGTAAATTTACACAACAGAGTACTACTCAGCTATTAAAAACAATAAATTAATTAAATTCTTAGGCAAATGGATGGAACTAGAAAATATCATCCTGAGTGAGGTAACCCAGTCACAAAACAACACACATGGTATGTACTCACTGATAAGTAGATATTAGCCCAAAAGCTTGGAATGCCCACGATACAATTCACAGACCCCATAAAGCTCAATTAGAAGGAATAACAAAGTTTGGGTACTTCAGTCCTTCTTAGAAAGGGGAAAAATACTCACATGAGCATATATGGAGACACAGTGTAGAGCAGAGACTGAAGAAAAGGCCATCCAGAGACTGTCCCACCTGGGCATTCATCCTATATACAGTAACCAGATATTATTGTGGATGCCAAGAAATGCTTGCTGAAGGGAAGCTGATGTAGCTGTTTCGTGGGAGGCCCTGCCAGTGCTTTACAAATACAGAAGGAGACTGGACTGAGCACAGGGTCCCCAATGGAGGAGTTAGAGAAAGGACTGAAGGAGTCAAAGGGGTTTGCAACCCCATAGGAAGAACAATATCAACCAACCAGACCCTCCAGAGCTTCCAAAACCACCAACCAAGGAGTACACATGGCTCCAGATGCATATGTAGCAGAGGATGGCCTTGTCATGCATCAATGGGAGGAGAGGCCCTTGGTCCTCTGAAGGCTCAATAAATGTCCCAGTGTAGGGAATCGAGGGTGGGGAGGAGGGACTGGGTGGGTGGACTGGTAGAGGAACACCCTCAGAGAAGCCGGGGAAGGGGGGATCTGATAGGAGTTTTCCATTGTGGGGTGGAGACAGGGAAAGGGAATAATATTTGAAATGTAAATAAAGAAAATATCCAATAAAAATATTGCAGGATCTTTATGACATGGGACAACATGATAACCAAAGGAAGTCCTGGTAAGGTTCTAGTATTGATGGTGTTGCTAAAGCCAGAGGCCTTGAGCCAGAGCAATAGCTCACTGCAATGAACAATGCAAGTAAGCTTGTGTGGACAGAAGGACACACCACAGTGGGACACACTGTGAAACACTACAGCTTCCACGGTGAGGACTTTTTTGTTTTGTTTTGTTTTGTTTTTATTTTCTTTTGTAGGGGAAGGCTACAAAAGGCAAAGGGTAGTTACAAAATGACAGATGAGTGAGGTTGGATTATATGGTGTAAAGCCTAGAGGGGGATGTTAAGGCCTAAGTAAAATGTTAAAACCTGGATAACTCTTACATGGCTAACCCGCCACTTTATGCTGTTAATAAAATTATAAGGAAACTTTCTAAATGTTGTTTCTGCTGTTACTAGGAAACTTTCTTATGCCCAAGTTGATTACATACTCTATATGTTCTATGCCTTTGGAAACCTATCATGATAGAAGTCAGTAGAACTTCATTGTATTGTTACCCACAATAACCATGGACCAGAACCAACCACCCAGCAGCACTCCCTACACTAATATATAAGTTTTTATGGTATTTTCCTTCATAAGGTACCCCTAAGATGGACCTCAGCAGAAGAGAGAGACACCTCCATATATTTAAAATTAGACTTCTATTTTGAGTAGGGATCAAACAAAGTTTAAGTTTCTAAGACACCCCTAGAAACTGACATCCTCCTTGGCAGAATGAAACATGCATGTGGGTAACTGACATCCTGGCTGACAAATTAAGACATAAATGTTAGATAAGGCAAGCCTGCTACAGTTGAATATCCCAACCAATGGAAACAGGATAACTGCACTACAGAGATATGTTACTAAATCTTTATTGGTGGAATAACTTGGCACAGATATTTGTAGATCTCAGGCTTTAAAAGCACCTTAGACCTTTACTTGGGGGTTGTGATTCAGCTTCTGAGCCTGAATTGTGTCCTTGAACAATCAGTCTTGGTGCAGCATTCAATAAACCATCTCTAGTTGACTGAGATTGTTCTCTGAGTGGTTTGTGCAACAATTCCCAGACCCCAACAACGATCATTCTAAAAACTGATTTGTCTCCATCCTATTATATTGTAGTGAGAGCAGGAGAATTCATAGATGTTGACCAGTTACTAGTACAATGCTCTTTAACCTCCCAGCCTCAGAAAACATAAGCCAAGGTGCGACAAATCAGATGATATTATGAATATAATATCCAAATTCTGGGGGTTTGTTTAGTAACAGAAAGTGAATAACACAAAATATATTGTAAATGAGGGCTAATGACAACTAAAATGAGACAAAGAAAAATGAAGTTATATAGTCTTCTGTCTGGACTCATGTTTACACTGATCTCCCTGAACCTAGTACATCTTATAAATCTTCAAGAGTATGAATCATATCACATTCACAGACTGTTATGGGCTATGAATACAAAATAGTAGGTATAAAATGAATGGTAATCATTTGGATATTGAATGTCTCTCAGATTCTCATGTGATAAAAACTTGATTCCTCTGTTGAAATCACTAGGAGGTGATAGAAAGTTTAGGAGTTGGGGCCTAGGGCAATTAGTGGCAAACCCTGAAAGGAGATTGTAGGAACTGAGAGATCCTGCCTCCCTCTCACCTCTCTCTGGTTTTGCTTACTGACCATGAGCTAAGTGGATAGATGTGTTAAGACTGCAGCTAGCAATCAATGATTAATCTCTCAGGACAGACCTCAGCTTCTTGGGTAGAACCACATTCTTTTAAGATAATTTTTAGTCAATGACTAGAAACACCAGGAGCCCAAGGGTCTACTCATGAGGTAGAATTCCTTTTACTCCTCCCCTTTGCTCTGGTACTATATTTACTGTTTCCAGCAGATTTTTCAAATCTCCAAAATGTCTGGGTTTGTCTGGGCTCTATATCTGTTCTACTACTTTTGCTTCCCAGTGGAAAAACATTAAAAGCCAACTCACTTTATTTTCTTCTGGTCTTACCATTTAAAGATTTGTTATATCAAGAGAGTTTTTTTCCCAACTTTTATTAGATATTTTCTTCATTTACATTTCAAGTGTTATCCAGAAAGTTCTCTATACCCTCCCCCCTCCCGGCCCTGCTCCCCTACCCACCCATCAAGAGAGTTTTAAAAAAATAATGTTCCATATAGGTAAATGAAAGCACGGAGCCTAGTGGTCCCTTTTGCTTGGCTCTGGTTTCTGCAAATTTCCTACCATATCACACAAACTAAGTTTTGCTCTTAGGATACTGAACATCAGTTCCAATATCAAAGAGCATAGCTGACCAAAAGATAACAATGCAGGGAGGTAAGGACTGAGAACTATGTTTAAGCCATTGAAATAGCAAGAGATTCCACATCTCCCTATAGAGCTCTGTCTCCCTAAGAATTGTGGCATGGAAAACTATTTATTACATTTTATTCTTGAAACTTGGCTCTATGATACAAGAAAATAAATTTTGAGAGAGCAGCATAAGACTCAGGTCATTATTTTGTTCATTGAATCAATACAACTTCAACTGCCTGATTCTCACAACAGTCACACATAGTGTATAGTTAATGCTTTGCAGTTGAGATACTTCCCTTCCCCAACACTATTATGCATGTTCTAACAGTTTTGTGAAATGAAAGATAAGGATAAATATTTTTCTATGTCTTATAAGTAGAGGAAATTGGAGTCATAAAGATTATGTGCTTCATTCAGTATCTCAAAACATGTAAATGCAATATTCTTATTAGATCTGTTGTTGTTTTTGTGTTCTCAGGGCCATTATCCTGTACAGTTGACTGAGAAATAGTATTCTGAGAGAATATAAAAGTCTATGTTTTAAGTGCAAGATTTAAGAAAAATATCAAATATGTTGTTTTTCATCCCAACAAAATGGGAAATATTGGTTTTAGTATTTCATTCAGATGAGATGCAAAGGAAGATAAAATATTCATTGATGAAAACTGCTTTGAAGAATAATGCTTACATGTCCTGCTTAAGTATTAAAAGATACCAGTTGTTCATAATTACCATGACTCACATTTTGAGCAAGCACTAATTTGACTATGACTCATAGTGACAGTTTGATGGGTACAATGACTTTGAAATAAAATAGGTGATTTATTTATCGTAAACTTTGGCTATTTGCCAGCCATCTGGACTAAGGATTAGACTCACTAGTAAGCCATTGAACATCCAGTGATGGTTGACAAAATGTCCACTGATTGCTTTGGTCATAAGAAAACAAATATAATTTGGCAGGTATGTACTCTTATATTATTTTGTGGTTCTCCAAGTAAGCAGAACTTAAACTGGCCTTGAACTGGTCATTTACCTGGTTCAGTCTTCTTAGTGATGGGATTATAGATGTGTGCTACCATTCCTCAATCATCTATACTTTAAATGCCCCAATTTCCCTTCCTTCCTTCCTTCCTTCCTTCCTTCCTTCCTTCCTTCCTTCCTTCCTTCCTTTCTTCCTTCCTTCCTTTCTTCCTTTCTTCCTTCCTTCCTCTCTCTTTCTTTCTTTCTTTCTTTCTTTCTTTCTTTCTTTCTTTCTTTCTTTCTTTCCTTCCTTCCTTCCTTCCTTCCTTTTTTTGTAAGTACCTGCTTTCACATTATTTGTGCCAACTTTATTCATTTTATCACTGTTCTGAGTTAAATAAGAGGTAAGTGAATATCCTTCATCATAATTGTAGGATATACCAAAAGTCTTGTTTATTTCCATAATTGTTATCTGTATTTTAAAAATTGTTAGTAGAGTACAAAAGCTTTATAGATGTTACATAATTTGAGCTGGTTTAATTATTCAGAATTGAAAATTGTACTCTAATACACTTTCCAGCTTAGTTCTTGTGTTCTCTGCAGTTTGTTCAATTTTCATCTTCTGTAATGGTCTTTATTTGCTTCTGATCCAAGGACATACTGTCATATAGGAGAGCAAACTATAAACTTTCCTTCCAACTTTGGGCCCAGAGACAGCAGAGAGATAATACTTCTGGTCTTAGTGGAAGTATGAGATTCTAATAGGAAAAAGGGGCTTCAAGGACAAAATAAGTCAATAATTCATGAACTATATGTATATGTATTGTGTGTGTGCTTAAGACACATATCAAAGATATATATCACTTATAGCATGTTCTATACTTTTGACTGAAGAACATACTACATAATCCTTCTAAGAGTGAAATATTTTAGGGTAGGAATTGATTTCATTCATTTTTATATCCATCTCTGATTCTTATGTATCTCAGGACATCTCAAAGTCTCAATAAAAACATTATGTTTGAAAACATGTCAATGTACTGAGAAAGACATTATAAAACAATTTTTTGCCCTAATAGCAAACAATTTATAGTAACAAAATTTCTATCTTTAATTACAGAGAAAGATGATTATATATGATGGATTGTGATGGTTATTTTATATATAATTTTCAATTTTAACTGTACTGTTTTCATCATGTATGTAAATAACTGCTCTATTTGCCACCATATTTATGTCAATGGCTATATATTTATTTTATTTTAACCTTATGTAATATTTATCACTTGTCACCTACTGTTTTAGTCACTTTAAACACCATTTTTATTTGATTTTCAGGAAAAACCTATGAGTAAATACTATTATTTAGAAGGTAACTAAAGCACAGATCAAGATAACTGAGCCAATAAGTAGCATTAGACAGACCTGATGCTTTTGTTCTGAATTCTGGCTCTCAGTGTGTATGTAATGGTGACTTTCAATCACTTATTCATATCAAATAACCCATGAGCTTTTTTGTGATATGTGACACTAGCTCGATCAAAGAAAGATGGTACATTTTCTGTCTGAGAACCAATCAAAAGTGAGAGGTCAAAATCTAAGATATGAAAATATGACTTTGGCAGGGACCCCAAAGATTAGCTTTGTGAAGTAGGACTGGACCATGGGACCTGGAAGAGCTGTGAGGAGAATGTGAGAGTAGCCTGCTGAGCAGCTAGAGGATAGCTGTGTGAGGGAGAGGAAGGTAGAGCTATCAACCAGACTGTGCAGAGAAAAAGCAGCAGGCTTTGGCAGCAGGTGTGAGGGAGGAGAGAGAGAGAAAGGCACGACGTTCAGGCAGTGTCCATCTGTTGTCTTGTCTCTTGTCTGCCAGTAGAATTTATCCAGTGACTTATGAAAGCCAACTGCCCTTCACCTTACAGCATACTGTTGTCAAACAAAGATATTCTTACAAGGGAGGAAGAGCTGTTTCTCTAGAGAAATAAGAGTATTCTTTTCAGAAACTCCCAAAATTCAAGGCAGACATCATTTTTATTGGAGGATCCCACTGAGTCTAAAGCTTTGACAGTAGTTAATATTAAATCCCACTCTCTATGGATTCTCAGCCCAAGAGCAAACAAACAAGGAAGACTGCAGACAGGAGAGCCACGGCCCAGAAAGCCCCCATTTAGAATTTAGGCAACAGTACCCAGCTTTGCAATGACTATCTGTCCCAGCATGGGTGTTGAAATGAATTGCAATGAACTGCAGCTCCTTTTAAATGAAGAAAATACTTGTATTAATACATTGGCAGCTGCTTCTTCTGCTTCTTCTTCTTCTTCTTCTTCTTCTTCTTCTTCTTCTTCTTCTTCTTCTTCTTCTTCTTCTTCTTCTTCTTCTTCTTCTTCTTCTGTCCTTGTTTGCTTGTTTGTTTTCATTTGTTCTTCCCTTGACCATATTACCTCCTGTTGTTTATCACAAGAAGGAGCACTTCTCTCTCTCCCTGACACTTTCAAAGCCAGGTGGCCTACTCCTGGGCAAATCATTCAACTTTCTGAGCTCCTCTTGCTTCCTGTGGGCTTCTCCTAAGCATGCTGGGCTTCTTTAGTAAAGGACCCATTCAAGTACAAAGAGTCAAGATGTGAAATTCTTCAAGCCTGCTGTGCCTGTTGCTTTCTCCATAGCCTCTGATCTACCTTTAAGATATTAGTTGAGAAGGGTATGAACACTTACAGATAGGCCTCTCCTCAGCCTTCAGGTAAGAGACAAACCATTCTATTTCAAATACATTCTCATTTCCTCTTGCAAGATACTATCACAAAAAAAAATTGTGTATGACATCTTGATGGAACTGGACATCACTGCAGTATTTTCCTTCTCTTTGCCTCACACCCAGGACTTAGTTTGTTAATTTAGTCCTCTGATTTATTTTCACAGTGTATTATTTTTATTTTCTTTTTCTTTTCTCTCTCTTTTTTTTTTTTTTTTTTTTTTTTTTTTTTTTTTTTTTTTTTTTTTTTTTTTTTTTTTTTTTTTTTTTTTTTTTGGACAGGGTTTCTCTGTATAGCCCTGGCTGTCCTGGAACTCACTTTGTAGACCAGGCTGGCCTCGAACTCAGAAATCCACCTGCCTCTGCCTCCTGAGTGCTGGGATTAAAGGTGTGCGCCACCACACCCAGCTTATTTTATTTTTCTTAAGTTCTATAAGTCAAGGAAGATTTGCATTTGCCTTTCAGTTGGTTAACTGCTTCCTCAGCTGAGTTATTCCACTGTATTTTAAATCAACAGAGAGATGTCTTTCACATAGGCATTCACAGATGTGTTGGTTGGAGTATAAGCACAAGTCCTAATGATTTGACAGGCTCATTGGTTAATTGGTCCCAGTCAGCTTTAAAGGTCAATGCATCTTCCTCTGGTCTAGTCCTTGGGTCAAAGCTCCTATAAACTAATGGGTAATTTTGGCATTACTAGGTGTCCTCAAACCCCAGGCCAGATGTGTTAAATCTGCCCCAGGTTTCTCTTAACAAAGTGACAGCAGGTTTTAATCTTCCTGTACACACTGCAGCAGCTGTGCAAACATTTCATTAACAAAAGAAAAGTGGAAAGCATTAAACCTGTGGGTAATTTGTGCTGAACATTTGCTATCAGACTTTAAGATGCCCCAAAGTGAGGCTAAATCTGTGCACCTTAAATTCTGCCTCATTTCAAAAAGTCTGAGAAGTCATCACAAATAAATTAAATTCTATCTAAGGAATTAAAAAAAGCAAGAAGAGTCTATGAATTAGTATTCAGCGCCACAGTTTTCAAATGCATATGGGGAAGAAATAATAAAACAAAGCATTGCAGGCAAAAAATTACATTCTGAATAGGAAAACTATACCAAGTGAGGTAGGCAAGTCTTTTAAATGAAAAACTGTTTAATATAATATTACATGTTGTCCTTTATATGTTTTGGAATTATGTTGGCATTTAATCTTAAAATACAAAAATGTTCAAAGTTGACACTAAAACTTTGCTTTTTCTTCATTTTATTGTCATCAAATTGATGTATTATACTTATTGCTTAGCTTTCATTACTGAGAGTTTTAATGCATTACTGACATTTTGTTAGTGGATTTTGGTATCAGAGTATCTGCCTATGGGTTTTGTATTTACTGATGTAAAAACTTAGGACAAATCTCAACTGCCACTCTAATTCATTTTTATTTGAACATAACTCACAGTCTGTAACAACAGAAACATTTACTTCTATCCCTAAAAGATACAGGCTACTGTAAATTTATGTTTTTGTCTCTTCCATGCAGTCCTTTCTAAAATTCCATTTCCCTCAGTCCTTGCAACATCCGTTTGATATCTAATTCCTGGTGCTCTCACTAGCTTGTTTTTTTGTAGTACCTTGCATATATGTTACTCTACCACTCCATAGTGAACTGTTAAAGACAAACTTTAGGGGCTGAACCAAAGTTGACTGTACTCAATACCGATTCTTGGCTGTAAATGAAACCCAGGGGTGGACTTTTGTCATGTTAAATATTTTTATGATTGTTTTGTTGAAACAATCTTTAATTATTTTTCTTTTAAATTAAAATGTAAGAATTATAGACTAGAAGAGCACAGCTTTTTATTCTGAATGATATATTTGACATGGAGAGGAGTAAAGACTTGAGAAACAAAACAACAACCCAACAAACAAGCCAACAAAATGAGTATCACCTGTAAAGAACCTGCACACTAAGAAGGAAAACTGAACACCAAAAGCAAACATATTTTGCAGACATAATTTAAAATATCGTTTACTCATTTTAATTTAAATTAATTTGATTCCCATTTTTTAAAAGTTTCTTCAAAAGAAAATTTCTTGAAATTGATATTAAAAGTCTCAATATCTGTAATTCTCCTTTTATATTCCTGTAGCTAATATTACTTTTACTCCACAAAAATTATTAAATTCCACCAAGGTACCATGTCTCTGCACCTGAAGAGAATACATAAATCTAATACTTGCTGAGATTTTCAAATTCCACTAGTCTTAGGAATGATTTCTGTACTGTCACATTTCAGTGTCTTAAGCGCAGACATGATTCTGCATATCTCATCCAACCAATGCACACAGACAAGTGATTTTGATGTAGATGATCCACAGACTAGAGACAGATACACTTGATCTCATGCTTTACCGTCTATCTCACTGCCTGCCTAGTGGTTCCTTTTCATTTTTCTTTCTTTCTTTTTCCTTTTTTTTTTTTTTTTTTTTTTTTTTTTTTTTTTTTTTTTTTTTTTTTTTTTTTTTTTTTTTTTTTTTTTTTTTTTTTTTTTTTTTTTTTTTTTTTTTTTTTTTGTTGGTGGAATGCCAACTTAGCATTCTTTTTTTTCCAATTTTTTATTAGATATTTTCTTAATTTACATTTCAAATGCTATTCCGAAAGTCCCCTCCCCCCTTCCCCTCCCTGCTCCCCTGTCCACCCACTCCCACTTCTTGGCCCTGGCATTCCCCTGTATTGGAGCATATAAAGATTGCAGTACCAAGGGGCCTCTCTTCCCAATGATGGCCGACTAGGCCATCTTCTGCTACATATGGAGCTACTAGAGACATGAGTTCTGGGGGTTCTGGTTAGTTCATATTGTTGATCTTCTTCTAGGGTTGCAGACCCCTTCAGCTCCTGGGGTTCTATCTCTAGCTTCTCCATTGTGGGCCCTGTGTTCCCTCTTATAGATGATTATGAGCATCTACTTCTGTACAAGACAGCTATATCAGGGTCCCTTAAGTAGGCACTAGCTGTCCTATGCCATAGTGTCTGAGTTTAATGACTGATTATGGGATGGATTACCCCTGGTGGGGTAGTCTCTGTATGGTCCATCCTTTCATCTTAGCTCTAAACTTTGTCTCTGTAACTCCTTTCATGGGTATTTTGTTTCTTCTTCACAGGAGGAATGAAGTATTCACGCGCTGGTGTTCCTTCTTGATTTTCCTGTGTTTTGCAAATTGTATCTTGGATATTCTAAGTTTCTGGGCTAATATCCATTTATCAGCGAGTGCATATCCAATGACTTCTTTTGTGATTGGGTTACCTCAATAAGGATTATATCCTCCAGATACATCCATTTGCCCAATAATTTCATAAATTCATTTTTTTTAAATAGCAGAATAGTACTCCATTGTGTAGATGTTCCACATTTTCTGTATCCATTCCTCTGTTGAGGGACATCTGGGTTCTTTCCAGCTTCTGGCTATTATAAGTAAGGCTGCTATGAACATAGTGGAACATGTGTCCTTTTTACCAGTTGGAACATCTTCTGGGTATATGCCCAGGAGAGGTATTGCTGGATCCTCTGGTAGTACTATGTCCAATGTTCTGAGAACTTAGCATTCTTTTAATTAGATATTTACTTTACTTACATTTCAAATGATGTACCCTTTCCTGGTTTTCCCAGGAAACCCCCCTATCCCCTCCCCTCTCCACCTGCTCATCAACCCACCCACACCTACTTCCTGGCCCTGGCATTCCCCTACATAGGGACATTGAGCCTTCACAAGACCAAGGGCCTTTCCTCCCACTGATGATCGACTAGGCCATCTTCTGCTAAATATGCAGCTAGAGCCATGAGTCCCATCATGTGTTTTCTTTGATTGACAGTTTAGTCCCTGGGAGTTCTCAGGGTCCTGGTTGGTTCATATTGTTGTTCTTCTTACGGAATTGAAACCACTTCAGCTCCCTGGGTACTTTCTCTAGCTCCTTCATTGGAGACCCTGTGCTCAGTCCAATGGTTGGCTGAGAACATCCATTTCTTTATTTGTCAGGCACTGGCAGAGCCTCTCAGGAGATAGCTTTATCAGGGTCCTGTCAGCAAGCTCTTGTTGGCATCCACAATAGTGTCTGGTTTTGATAATTGTTTATGAGATGGATGCCCAGGTGGGCCAGTCTCTAGATGGCCTTTTCTTCAGTCTCTGCTCCGAACTTTGTCTCTGTAACTTCTTCCATCATCATTTTGTTTCCCCTTCTAAGAACGACTGAAGTATCCACTCTTTGTTCTTCCTTCTTTTTGAGTTTCATGGTGTTTGTGAATTGCATCTTGGGTATTCTGAGCTTCTGGGTTAACTGTGTGGAGTGGGGCTGGCAAGGAGCACATGGGGCACAGAAACAACTGAGACAGGATCCTTCCTGTCTGCCATCTGCAGACGCAAGCTGAGGCTGTTCTACAGTATGTTGTGCAGGGGTCCCACCAGGAAAGACTTGTTCTCCCAGAAGTGTTTTTACTCTTGGGCTCTGAGATGAGACAGTCACTTTCTCTCCATTGGTTTATTTTCAAATTAAGGGCATTTAGTTTCAAGAAGTGACACTTCTTAAAAGCAGTGTATGAAGAAGATACCCCAAAGGAAGTGGCATTTGAGCTAGCTCTAAAGGGTGAGACCAGAAGGATCAGAAAAGCTCTCCCATAGAGAAATTGGGGAACAAAAAACTCCAGGAGAGAGATGAAGCACATAAAGCCATAGGCTGGTACAAGGTAACTGAAGAGCTCGAGAGAGTGGGTTAAGTATGACTGGAGATCAGATGTTGATCTAGCTAAATGACTTCCAAGATGAGGAAACTTGGAGCAATGCACAAATTCTTTGAAATACAATTTTTCACCTGTGGGTTGGTGATAATAAAACCTGTCAAGCTATAAGAATTGGGTGAGTCATGTGGAAAGCCAATTGCATAATGACAAGCACAAAGGAGGCCTTTAGGAAATGGTAGTTTTATTCATGATTGAATATGATTGAAAATTTCCATTGGTAACATGAAGTCCATGAGAATAAGATAAAAGAAAAGGACTGTGACATTCAGAAAGAGACACCTGTTTGTTTATTAATTATCACGGCAATTACCACAAAATTGCAGCTGGGCTTTAATCCATTCATTCATTGAACTAAATGTGGGCAAGACTTAAAGGTGACCAACATTGAACAATTATCAGTCTTCTTTTCCTTTTTCAGTAATGTAGACACAACTAGAAAGTAACTTTGTCGTTATTTCATCAAAGAATAAAATGTCTAAATCCTGAAATCCCAGCTCATTCATAAGCCAAGCTCCCATTATATAGACAGGATCCTATTTCTCTGATAACAGGAACTCCTCATTGCCTGGGGGATAAAGTTAAAGATCCTTAGAACACCCTGCACAACTTCACTGTCTGACTGCTCTCTATTGTCTCACCACTAATTTGAAGTAGCCCCTGAACATTTAGGAGGATGCAGCCTGAAGAGTACTTTGTAGTTCAAATGTGTTCTTGCCTCTCAAAGGAAAAAAGTCTGAGGTTCAGCCTAAATGTTAAATCATAAGCATTTCATTCATCAAATCACTTAATTTCCTAAGTATTTTTGAACAGTGCCCAGTGTTTGGAGATTGCTACATCCTAAGTAATTTTAAATATTTGAATCTTATAAAAGTATATACCACATTACCTTCTCACCCTGTTATATCACTGTATGCCTCAATATACCCTAGTGTGTTGGGTCTTTTTATCAAGTGATTATTTTAAGCTATACCTGTTGCCTTGTAAAAATCAAAGGAATCAATATTAAGCACTCAGCACTTGTTTACCACTTTGCAGGAATCATTGCGCTGAACAGTCTAGCTCGTCTGCATTTTCTACACGTGGTGACACAGTGGGCAATGAGATAGAGTGTACACTTCTTGATAGGCCCCTTTGCCTTTACTTTGATAATTTCAAAACATAGGCACATATTTGAGCCTCATAGCAATACGATTTGAAATACAGTTCAGTATTCTGATGCTATGCATGTATTTGATGAAGTCAGAGGGTGCAAATGTTTATTTGTCACAAACCAAAATCATAGAAAGAAAGGTACATTGTGTTAAAGTATTGGATGCACATTTATCTCTGTAGTTTTGCCCTTAATAAAACACTGCAGATACCTGTTTTTATTTTTTGCCATGATTTTCACTAAATATGTTTACAATTTCACCAAATGTGAGAGCCACTTTTGAAACTTGATAGCTTCACACCTCACTTTTAAACTGTGTGGGCCCTTTGGAAAGTTGTCATCCTCTCTTAGAATTGTCTTTAAGACGTTTGTATTTCACTTTGTGGATCCATAAATATGTGCTTAAAATTAGTTTCCCATAAGTGTTTTGATTTACACTTTCAATAGTTCATAAACAGCTATGTGTTGCAAATGTTTGTGTAGTTACTGATGATTGGTAAGTAGACAGAAATCAATTTTCGTAAAACCCTTGCTGTGTGCAGTTTTTGTCGTGCTTGCAGCATAAAGAGATAGACTTCAATAGAAGCACAGCACTCATTTAAAATCCAGTGTCCAGTGAGGACTCACTGAGTCCAAGCACTGTTCTGAGTACTGTTCATACAATCCCCACAACCTTGTGACATGGAAATCATTATTTTTCATATTTAACAAATGAGAAAACTAAGACACAAGGACATGTGAGGAATTTAATATTTAGTCCATTTGACTTCTTCTAGTTTTGCCCTTAATACCAAGAAAAACCTGTGTTTAAAGCAAGCTTGGTCACGAGGCTTACAAACTTTAGAACCATAAGCACAATATCCGCTAGAACAGAAGCTTTGCTTTGCCATCAATGGCAGGGAGAGTTATCATTTAGAGTTATATATTTAAAGTTCTGAGTGTATTATGATTTTTTTCAAATTAAATTCGTCAGCCTCACATATTCTGGAGACCCTAGTGCCTGGCTTTGTATTAGCTTCTTTTACAATTTCTGTTTGTCCTTAGGTGTATTGTCTACATTCTTGGTCCCTCTGATTCTTTATTTTGAACATATTCATATAACAGGCTTATTGAAGTTGGAGTATGCTCCATAGGAAAAGGCACTCAGTAGGTGGCATTTTTCAGTAAGGAATTACTCTCACTGTTCTTTTAATTTCTTCTCAACTTTGGCCACTAAGATTCTGTGTGTAACCCATCCCAAGCAGTCTTCTCTATGCACAACTGAAGCATTCATGTTTGGTTAATGAAGAATACTTTTTGCATTTTATCACACTTTGCATTTATTTTATATTCACTTGCCTTTCTGCCATTTAGTAGTCTTTGCGTAACATATGGATCTAAGCAAAGAATATTGAAGTCAGGTAGAATGACTGCCTATTTCTGCAGTATGCTCATGTTCTATAATGCAGTCATTGAAGGAATTTTTTCACGCGAGAGATGCTCCAAAATGAGCAAGAAACATGTGTATGTGAATGAGTCAGAAGAAATGTGTAAAGACCATGTATAATTAACATCTTGGAAGACCTACAAATTTCCATAGTTCCCATTAAACACTATATATACAATACAATAATGACCAAGAAGTGAATTATACCTGTATAGTGATAAAAGCACAAGAGTTCATTAGAATAGGGTATGATATATTGGACTCAGTGGATTATTAAAATAAAACATTGAAACTGGGGGAAGTAAAAAGCAGAAGTGGACCTGGGAGGTATTAAGAGAGGAATTGGGGGCACTGAAGATAATCAAGCATCATGATATGAAAGTTTTATGAATTAATAAAATATTACATGAAAAAGAATAGGAATAGGGTGTGGCAAACAATATAAGCAGAGGCCTTGTAGGTATTATGGAAGAGGACCAAGATTTGTTTCCTGTCAGTGATTTTTTTTTTTTTTATTTTAGTGAACTAGAAAAACCCTTCAGAGAACCTGACCACCTACTCATCACTGACAGGGCATCTTATAATGCTTTTTTGTTCCTGAAATTAATTTACAGTGCTTTTTGTCATTTAATGCTATCTCTTTTACTTATAGAATATTTTTAATTTCTTTAAGTGAGGCAAACGTTTTCTAATTATAAGTGTATTTTAAGAACTTTTACTTGTTTATAAAATTATAAAGTTTAATTCATTTTCAGGTAGTTATGTTGGCTCTGTATGAGCTTCAGTGTTGAATGAATTTTAAAATTTTGCCTCTGGCTTGAAGTGAATTGTCAGGAAATGAAATGGGTGAAAGCATTGTCACCTGCTCACTGACTAATGAAGCTGATTTATCTCAAGGTGATTTTACAACATTAAATAGTCCCAACAGATTTTTCTTTTCATTTTCTAGTTACCTTAATATTTAGAGTGTTACTTTATTTCTTTTAGCTATTAGAGCTTATTTTACCTAATTTCTATTTTGAAACTATTGTTAATTGATTTTATTTTATACTTACTCTGTCCTGCAAGAAAGAGAAAATTGTATAAATCAAATAATCTATGAGGAACTGGAAATGATTCTGCTATTGTTTGTACAGTTTTGAAGTAGGCATGAAATTGTAAATGTTGAATTAGCAGTCATACCAAAATGAAGAAAAAATGATAATATAGCCCATTTGTAAATTGTTATTCTGTGCAATAGCAGTAGATATTTTAGATCTCTGCCATTCCTAATTAGATATTCTGTTCTTTTGGATTGGCTAGTACCAGTGAATAGAATAATCTGTTAAATATTAACCTAGTCACTACAGGAAAACATTCATGTGATGACAATTTACTCTTTTACCTTATCTACTGTCTTGGCCAGTTGTTTTAAGCCTAAACTTCCCATTTCTTTTTCTGTACTGCTCCTGGATTCTTGACCTTAAAGCCTGTATCTCACCTTGTTTGTCCTTCAGACCTTAGTAGCAGGATTAGACCTTAAGTGCAAACTCTGTGGATGGTCCCAAGGACTCCAGAGGACTCTCCACACCCCAGGCACCCTAGCACACCCAGGATCTTAGGATCACTGGTGAGTGGAACACAACGTGTTTCAAAACAAACCTGAGGGGCCTGTGACAGCAGGAGCAAGGATACAGGAGCTCCACTTGACCAGCTGCTCAGGTTCCTTCTGGTCAGTTCTGATCTACCTTGGTTTCAAAAACAGTGAACAGCCCCACAGTCCCCAGAGGAAGTACCACTTCATGGTGATGTAATACGCCCAGGATCTTAAGATTCTAGGATCCCAGCATCCCAGGAGCTTGGTCACACCAGGATCTCAGGGTCCCAGAAGACACTTGCCTGCCAAGAACTCTGACACACCCAGAATCTCAGGTTCACAGGATCCCAGAATCACAGGATCAC
Source organism: Mus minutoides (assembly GCA_902729485.2). Taxonomy (NCBI): domain Eukaryota; kingdom Metazoa; phylum Chordata; class Mammalia; order Rodentia; family Muridae; genus Mus; species Mus minutoides. The sequence goes on from LR753448.1 coordinate 231,498, forward strand.
AGACCTTTAAAGAAGACCTATTCCCAATTCTCCTCAAACTATTCAACAAAATAGAAAGAGAAAGCACTCTACCAAATTCATTCTATGAAGCCACAATTACTCTGATACCTAAACCACATAAAGACCCAACAAAGAAAGAGAACTTTAGACCATTTTCCCTTATGAACATCAATGCAAAAGCACTCAATAAAATCCTCACACACCAAATCCAAGAACACATCAAAATGATCATCCATCATGATCAAGTAGGCTTCATCCCAGGGATGCAGGGATGGTTTAATATACAGAAATCCATCAATGTAATCCACTATATAAACAAACTCAAAGACAAAAATACATATGATCATCTCTTTGGATCCTGAGAAAGCATTTGACAAAATCCAACACCCATTCATGATAAAAGTCTCAGAAAGATCAGGAGTTCAAGGCCCATACCTAAACATAATAAAAGCAATATACAGCAAACAAGTAGCTAACATCAAACTAAATGGAGAGAAACTTGAAGCAATACCACTAACATCAGGGACTAGAAAAGGCTGCCCACTTTCTCCCTACCTATTCAATGTAGTACTTGAAGTCCTAGCCAGAGCAATTCGACAACAAAAGGAGATCAAGGAGATATAAATTGGAAAGGAAGAAGTCAAAATATCACTATTTGCAGAGGATAGGATAGTATATATAAGTGACCCTAAAAATTCCACCAGAGAACTCCTAAATATGATAAACAGCTACAGTACAGTAGCTGGAGATAAAATTAACTCAAACAAATCAGTGGCCTTTCTCTACACAAAGGATAAACAGGCTGAGAAAGAAATTAGAGAAACAACACCCTTCACAATAGTCACAAATAATATGAAATACCTTGGTGTGACTCTAACTAAGAAAGTGAGAGATCTCAATTCTGAACATCCGTGCTCGAAATGCAAAGGCATCCACATTCATTAAAGAAACTTTGCTAAAACTCAAAGCACACATTGCACCTCACACAATAATAGTGGGAGACTTCAACACACCACTCTCATCAACAGACTGATCCTGGAAACAGAAACTAAACTGAGACACAGTGAAACTAACAGAAGTTATGAAACAAATAGATATAACAGATATCTATAGGCCATTTTATGTTAAAACAAAAGGATATACCTTCTTCTCAGCACCTCATGGTACCTTCTCCAAAAGTGACCATATAATTGTTCACCAATCAGACCTCAGCAGATACAAAAATACTCAAATAATTCCATGCACCCTATTAGGTAACCAAGGACTAAGGTTTATCTTTAATAACAACATAAATAATAGAAAACCCACATGCACGTGGAAGCTAAACAACAGTCTACTCAATGATAGCTCAGTCAAGGAAAAAATAAAGAACAAAATGAAAGACTTTTTTTAGAGTTTAATGAAAATGAAGCTACAACATACCCAAACTTATGGGACACAATGAAAGCAGTGCTAAGAGGTAAACTCATAGCTCTGAGTGCCTCCAAAAAGAAGCTGGAGCGAGCATACACTAGCAGCTTGACAGCATACATGAAACTCTATAACAAAAGGAAGCAAACTCACCTATACAGCAGGAAATAATCAAATGCAGGGCTGAAATCAACCAAGTGGAAACAAAAAGAATTATACAAATAATCAACCAAACAGGGAGCTGGTTTTTTGAGCAAAAGCAACAAGATAGATAAACGCCTATTCAGACTAACTAGAGGGCACAAGCACAGTGATCTAATTAAAATAAGAAATGAAAAGAGAGATATAACAACAGAATCTGAGGAAATTAAAAAAAAATCATCAGATCCTACTACAAAAGCCTATACTAGAAAAAATTGGAAAACCTGGATGAAAGGGACAATTTTCTAGACAGATACTAGGAACCAAAAATAAGTCAGGTTCAGATTAATGATCGAAACAGTCCCATATCCCCTAAAGTAATAAAAACACTCATTAATAGTCCCCCCCCCCAAAAAAAAAAACCCAGCCCAGGACCAGATGGTTTTAGTGCAGAGTTCTATCACACCTTCAAAGACGACCTAATCCCAATACTCCTTAAACTATTTCACAAAATAGAAACAGAAGGTACTCTACCAAATTCGTTCTATGAAACCACAATTACTCTGATACCTAAAGTGAATGTTACTGGTACAGTGACAGGTAGGTAGATCAGTGAAACAGAACTGAAGACCCAGAAATGAACCCACAAACCTATGCATAATTCATCTTTGACAAAGGAGCTAAAACCATCCAGTGGAAAGAAGACAGCATCTTCAACAAATGGTGCTGGTTCAATTGGAGGTTAGCATATAGAAGAATGTGAATTGATCCTTTCTTACCTCCTTGTACAAAGCTCAAGTCTAAGTGGATCAAGGAACTCATCATAAAACCAGAGACACTGAAACGTGTAGAGGGGAAAGTGGGGAAGAGCCTCATAGATATGAGCACAGGAGAAAGATTCCTGAACAGAACAGCAATGGATTGTGCTGTAAGATCAAGAATCAACAAATGGGACTTCTTAAAATTGAAAAGCTTCTTTCTGTAAGGCTAAGGAAACTGTCAATAAGACCAAAAGGCAACCATAAGATTGGAAAAAGATCTTTACAAATCCTAAATCTGATAGGGGATTAATATCCAATATATTTATAAAGAACTCAAGAAATTGGACTCCAGAAAACCAAATAACCCTATTAAAAAATGGGGTATAGAGCAAAACAAAACAAAAAAATCTCAACTGAGGAATATCGAATGGCTGAGAAGCACCTAAAAATGTTCAACATCCACAGTCATCAGGGAAATACAAATCAAAACAACCTTGAGATTCCACCTCACACCAGTCAGAATGGCTAAGGTCAAAAACTCAGGAGACAGCTGTTGTTGGGGAGGATATGGAGAAAGAGGTACACTCCTCCATTGCTGGAGGGACGGCAAGCTGGTACACCTACTCTGGAAATCAGTTTGGCAGTTTCTTAGAAAATTGGACACAGTTCTACTGGAAGATCCAGCAATACCACTCTTGGGCATATACAAAGAACATGCTCCAACATTTAATAAGGACACATGCTCCACTATGTTCATAGCAGCCTTATTTATAATAGCCAGAAGCTGGAAAGAACCCAGATGTCCTTCAACAGAGGAATGGATTTAGAAAATGTGGTACATTTACACAATGGAGTACTACTCAGCTATTAAAAACAATAAATTCATTAAATTCTTAGACAAATGGATGGATCTGGAGGTTATAATCTTGAGTGAGGTAACCCAATCCCAAAAGAACACACATGATATGCACTCACTGATAAGTGGATGTTACCAGAATCTCAGAATCCTTCTTAGAAGGGGCAACAAAATACCCATGGATGGAGTTACAGCAACAAATTAGAGACTGAACGAATGACCATCCAGAGACTGTCCCCACTTGGGGATCCATCTCATAAACAACCCCCAAACCGAGACACTATGGTAGATGCCAACAAGAGCCTGTTGACAGGATCCTGATATTGCTGTCTACTGAGGGCCTCTGCCAATGCCTGGCAAATGTAGAAGTGGATGCTCACAGTCATCTATTGGAGTGAGCACAAGGTCTCCAATGAAGGAGGTAGAGAAAGTACCCAAAGAGCAGAAGGGTTCTGAAGTTCCATAGGAGGAACATCAATATGAGCCAACCAGTATGCCCAGAGCTCCCAGGGACTGAACCACCAACTAAAGAGTACACATGGAGTGACCCATGACTCTAGCTGCCTGTAAGTAGATGGGAGGAGAGGCCTTAGGTCCTTTGAAGGTTCTATAACCCAGTATAAGTGGATGCCAGGAATGGGAATGAGAAGGGGTGTGTTAGGGAGCAGGGGGAGTGGGAGGGGATGGGGGATTTTCAGAAGGGAATCTAGGATAGTGGATAACATTTGAAATGTAAATAAAGGAAAAATGTAATAAAAATAAGATAAAAAGCAGCAGCATTACATTGGTAACTTCCTGGCTTTTTTTTTTTTTTTAATCACTGAACATTTGGCAGAGACCTAATTGTTGGTAATAAGGATAAGTGATACATTTAGTACCTTTAGAATATGCTAAATGCTGTATCAAGTGTTTTATGCACATTATACAATACAGACAATCAATATTCTGAGTGGACATGACTTTAAAGTTCCCTAGAAGCATATAATAAATTAATGAGAAGTGATTCTATATTGTCTGACCCAAGGATATTCTGAATTTGAACTCATGTTTTCTGCACTTCATTGACTCACATTTCTTCTATGTATGTGGCTAGTAGTGTTTATAGTGCTCTAAATGCTAGTTTTCCTAAACAATTTATAGTTTCTAAAGATCTATTATATCAAAACATGTGTAAAATATAACATTTTATCCATTGATTTGTTCTTGTTGTACTTGTTGTCATTGGGAGAATTTTACTTTTATCTCTTACATCCAAACCTAGTAACCTCTATTTTTTTTTATAAATTTGCATTACTTCATCTTAACAAATTAAGACAATATTTGTTATCTTTTTCCTGGTTTCATGCACTTAGCATGTGTGATGGTTTGTATATTATTGGGCCAGGGAGTGGCACTATTTGGAGGTGTGGCCTTGTTGGAATAGGTGTGGCTTGGTTGGAGTGGGTGTGTCATTCTGGGTGTGGGCTTATGATCCTCACCCTAGTTGCCTGAAAGTCAGTCTTCCACTAGCAGCCTTTGGATGAAGATGTAGAACTCTCATCTCTGCCTGTGCCATGCCTGCCTGGATACTGCCATGCTCCCACCTTGATGATAATTAACTGAACCTCTGAATCTGTAAGCTAGCCCCAATTAAATGTTGTTTCTTATAAGACTTGCCTTGGTCATGGTGTCTGTTCACAGCAGTAAAACCCTAACTAAGACATAGTTCATTTATGTTTTTCTGATGTTATCAGATATTAGAACATCAGAAAACAACCTTTGGGGTCTGTTGTCTCCTACCATGTGGGTCCTGTATATCTAATTCAGGCATTCAGCATTGGGGCAAGTGCTTTTGCCAATGGAAAAAAGAAAATTCTGTACTGGCTGGATTTGTGTGTCAACTTGACCAATCCTGGAGTTATCATAAAAAAAGAAGCTTCCCTTGAGGAAATGACTCAATGAGATCCAGCTGTGGGGTATTTTATCAATTAGTGGTCAAGGGAGGAGAATCTATTGTGGGTGGTACCATCTGTGGGCTGGTGGTCTTGAGTTCTATAAGAAAGCAAGCTGAGCAAGCCAGGGGAAGCAAACCAGTAAGAAACATCCCTCCATGGCCTCTGCATCAGCTCCTGCTTCTTGACCTATCTGCTTGAGTTCCAGTCCTGACTTCCTTTGGTGATGAACAGCAATGTGGAAAGTGTAAGCTGAATAAACCTTTTTCCAACTTGCCTCTTGGTCATGATGTTTGTACAGGAATAGAAACTCTGACTAAGACAATTTCCATCCTAGAATTTATATGTTTTTAAGGATAAATAATAATCCAGTGTTTATGCAAGCCACATTCTGGTTGTTTATTTATGCTGATGGTCAAATGAGCTTTTACAAAGCTTTTGGCACATATGAATAGGAATACTATAAACACTGGTGCTCACATATCTGTTAAGTCCTTCACTTTCCTAAAGTCCATTCCTTTATGTATGTATTTAGCAGTGGAATTACTTGAACATGTGGTAATTTTATTTTTAGCGTTGCAAGGAACTGTCATACTGTTTTCATATTCCCAATAACAATGCACAGTCTTCTGATTTTTCCACACCCTTACTGGCAATTAGTTTTATTTTTCATAACAGCTATGGTAATGAGTATCAAGCTATATTTCATTGCAGCTTTGATTTACATTTCCACAATGGTTACTAATATTGAGTGACTTTTTATGGGCTCATTAACCATTTATGTATGTTCCTTTGATGAATATCTATTGGTAAGTTCCTTACCAATTAAAAGAGTGTTACAGGCTTTTAAATTTTTATTCTACAATTTAAGAAGCATTAACTACATAGAGAGATCTATTAATCACTGTGAGGGATAAAAATTAAGACAGTTATGCCCCTTAATTAGGTGAAATGCTAGAACATCCAGGGAAAAAACACAAAGATGAGTAGATGAAGTTTTCAAAAATGTGTTCACACAAGAAAGTAGAAAAACATATGTCTCTTTCAAGTGTTTTGAGAGGTAATCAGCACCTATAAAATCAATATCCCTGGAGATAGAGTTTTAGAAGATGAATTGAATTTCAACAGGAACCAGCAGGAGTGAGAAAACATTCAGTCCGAATATATAGCAAGATGAAAACAAAAATAGGCTGGAGGAAAGTTTTGTGCATCTGCACCTAGTTCAGTCTGTCTACAAAGGTTGGACAAGGATTCCTGTTAGACAACTTTGAATATCAGAGTAACAAATTGCTAATTAATAAGCAGTACAAGTTTGTGGTAATTTTTGAGAGAGAATGAAATCTGACAAAAACTAGACCTCAAATTTTCTCCATTTCCTTGCTTTTGTTGAGCTGTAGGTCAGGTAGAGATAGGCTCTAGTACTCTGCACACTTCAGGCATCAAACAAATGGATTGATAGAACAAAAACCTTTACACTGTTCTCCTTTCTGATAGGTTGTTTATCTGCACATGAAGCCTATCAGTGAATTTTTAGCAGTGTGACTCTCTGTATAATTATTTTGTCAGAGCTTGCAATGCATTTCTAAAATAATGAATTGGTTACCTGAGCATGTCTTTTTTTTTTTTTTTTTTTTTGAGCATGTCTTTTATTCCACTGGATTTTATAGGAGCTACAGCTGTTTTGTAAGAGTGTGTCTTTGCTGGAACAATTAAGGAAAAATGGTGCTATTACAAACAGAACACAGGAGTCCAAAATAGGCCTCAATCATTTTCTGGCTGCAGATATAAAACTGTATTTAGTTCCAGCCTACATTCTGTTCAGTTCTGTGATGTTAAATGCGAATAGCTTTCTTTCTTTTTTTTTTTTTTTGAAAATTGAAATAATTCACATTGAAATCAACATAGGCAAGTGGCATAATTACCAAATTGAGTGACACAGTTTTCTTCCCACACAGAGGAAGATTGTTTGTGGTTTCTGAGAGCAGTAGAAATTAAGGCACTGTTGAGTTTTTTCAGTGGCTGAAATGGCCTTAGCTTCTGTTTATTTAAAAATAAACCACAGGACAATTTATATGTGCCTGCAACACTTTAATAAAGCTTAGAATCAGTCTAAAAGGTCAATATTGCTGTTACAGAAAAACACTATTTTCAAAAAATACCAAGTAAAGAGTGATTCAGAAGTTACAAATAATTGGTGTGCCTAGTTGTAGGTGCAGATCATTACTTGTATTAAGTGTTTACAATGTTCAAGACACCGAGCTAGACATTTTATGTGTTATTTCTTTCATTGGACCTATAGTGTAGGATTTATGTTCCTAAGTTTACAAATGGGTCCACAGTTATGTAGATTGAACAGTTTGTAGAGTTTTCTAATGGGTGATTCTAGAAGCTATGATTTAGCATGATAAATATTTTTTCACTCCTGTCCTAGTCTAATCGGATCAACAGTGGAATTATCATCCTTGTAGGTGAAGTGTAGGGCATGAGGGAGTTATTTTGAAAAAGTGTTCTTGACAATTTCTGGAACCTTTGCTGCTGCTTCTTCTTCTTCTTCTTCTTCTTCTTCTTCTTCTTCTTCTTCTTCTTCTTCTTCTTCTTCTTCTTCTTCTTCTTCTTCCTCCTCCTCCTCCTCCTCCTCCTCCTCCTCCTCCTCCTCCTCCTCCTCCTCTTTGTAGTTGATGATAAGAAAGAAAAATCATAGAGGATACTTTAGAAATAAGAAGAACCTAACTAGTTCAGTGTAAATTCTACTAGCTACAAATGGAAACACAAGGGCCTACCTACTTAATTACAAATGGACAATGGCAAATGACATAATAATACTTTAAGGGGGAAAGACTAAAAGCAGACACTGGCTAGCAATAGAGTGCATAGAGTGCTTTGCATAGCCCACTGTTTGCCATTTCAAATTTCATGGTGCTCTTCTTTCCCAACATACATCACCATATATACCTTTTACATAATTTGATAGTATTACCAAAGTCCATACAAGGCAAGTTTCAGGTCTTTCCTATAAATCTAAGCGTGTATATAAATCCATGACTCTGTATATTATAAAGTAATGTGATAAAGTATACCTCCCAGTCAAACAGCACATGAACTATAGTGTTATTGTATATCTAGCAATCCAGTCTCTTCTTATATATAAAAAATAAGCATATATTCTGAAAACACACAATTTTCTTTGAGAGAGATGCTATATCAATGATGCAAATGTCTCAGCTCTCACCATAATGTGAGTTTTACTGTCTTCTCCTTAATTTAGAAACAATTATTAAAACACATGAAATTTATTATTCATTGAATTTGAGGACAGTTTTGGTATCTAACTCAATGCCTCGTCTAATGTATAGCATACTGCTATTTGTATCTGTTGCTCTTTGCTATAGTATATACTTAAAGTATCATAGGACCTTCTTGTGAATGGCAAGTTGGTATTCACCTGCCATTGAGGTCCATTATAGTGAGTGTTGGTCTGATTATATTTGGGCTTTTGTGTGCATAAGGCATAAGGCACAAAATAAGGTAGAATGGCTAAAACAATAGTGAAAATTAGAGTTTGTTGAGTACTACGTGTGTGCCTAGCACTGTAGTAGCACATCACAGGTATCATTATTATCCAATTTTCACAAATTAACAATAAAGCAGTGTTCATACCATCCCAATTTTATAGCCATGGAATGTAAATTAAAGCCTTTTGAAAACACTCCTCCACTAAGGAATAACAACCTGGAATTTGATTAGTTGTGCTTTTCTCCAGTGATCTTTGTTCCAAAGGGAAATTTCCTGAATGAGTGGTTATATGGACTAGAGAGTTACTATCTAGCAATCCAATCTCTTCTTATATATAAATAAGCATGAATATTAATGTAGTTAGGGATTATGTTGGCTTAGTTAAGTAAAAGTTTTAGGTGCTCCTCTATGGCTCATGGTGCCTCAGCACTGGACTTAGAATTACAGGCAACTAGTGAATGCTGAAGGTATGAGAAATCATTTTTCTCAAGGATGAGGATAGCAATTGGCTATCCAATACCAAATGGTTAGCCCTGAAAATATTTATATATAAATAACATTGAATAGATGGAGTGTGTGTGTGTGTGTGTGTGTGTGTTGTGTATAACATTTAAAGAAAAAGAGGCCAGGTATTTGAATGAGACAGAAAGTATGTAGGAGAGGTTGGAGGTACAAAATAGGAGATGAATGTTGTAACTATATTAAATTATATTATAATCTCTCTCTCTCTCTCTCTCTCTCTCTCTCTCTCTCTCTCTATGTATCTATCTATCTACTTGAAAAAGATTCAGAACAGGCTTGGGTTTCTGCACACTGTTAAAAATTTACCTTTTATTTGAATTTGGTGATTGATTTATGAGCAGTTCTGGATAAAATTAGAGCATAACACTTCTACTATAACAAGAAAGATGAAGAAGCTATGAGCATGGCATCTCTGATTATGAATGATTTATTTAAAGAACAAAGGAGATTGTGTTCATCATGATATCATTCCTAATGTTAAGTGCCAAGACTTTTGGCTCATTTCAAAGCTGACAGATCCTTTTCATCATGACCTCCAAACTAGACACACTGAGAACACTATCACCATCTTTACCAAGACACAGTATATGTTCAATGTTGCTCCCATCAGTGACCTTCCAGACAAAAACTATCTGCAAGGATCACTTCTTTTTTATGGCTGACATACAAGGATAGCAGAGGCCAGCAAATGCCAAACACCTCATAGGCTTCTCTGCTTACTCTATCAAAATAAAAAATATCCTTTCTTTGCTTTGCACAAATGCACCCCTTGAGATCATGTATTGGCAGTCACTTGTTCACTGCTCAGTTCCATGCTCAGGGGAAGGTATATAGAGTCTTGTTATTACCTGTAAGGATTATTTCCCAAGGAACATTTTGCAATGCCTGAAGGCATGATTGTACTCCAAACTCTTAGAATAATGATTGGAGTAATAACTATGTTGGCTGAATAAATAAATCGATACACAAAGATGAAGGAGGTTGAATCTGTGTGTGGTCTTTGAGTTAACAATATGCCAAAAAGATTATACTGTTCTGTGCCGACAAAGAAATTAAAGACATAAAAAAGTTAGAGCCAAACTCTAGATGTACAAGAAATAACAACTACACACATGAGAACTACTCAAGAAAAATGGATGAGTTTTCAAATTATATTTTATCTTATGAATACTTATTATTCAATATTTTTCTGGTGTGACTTTGAAAACAATAATTAATGGGGTCAAAATGACAAATTATTAAATTAGCCAAAGTATATAATTAGTTAGA
>LR753448.1:244400-282901 GCA_902729485.2 Mus minutoides
GGCTGAGCCCTCTGGGCCAAGCCAAGCTGCCCTGAGCAGCCTGCCATCCCAGGGAGACATCCATTCTTCTGAAATCTCTCTGTGCACCTTCATAAGAGCCAAGGTTACTGAACCATACAGAACTTCAGGTCCAGAACTAGGCAGTCCAAGGAGAGGAGGCCTGACATCAGAGGCCTGACATGATAGGACCATCTAAGTTCACCCCCCTTTGAATACCAACTACAACAAGAACACCCAAGGACCAAAACCCTTCAGATGGCTAAAGGGCCTTAAGAAAACACAACCAACAAAAGCGAGGGTGATGTGACACCTCTAAAGCACAGCTACTCCACTAAAGCAAGCCCTGCATATCCCGACATAACCCAAACACACAGAAAATGACCTTAAAGCCAATTTTGAAAGATAGAGTCCTTAAAAGAGGAAATAAATAAATCCCTTAAAAATACAGGAAAATACAATCAGATAGAGAGAGGTCTATAAAGAAGAAACTAATCCTTTAAAGACACACAGGAAAATACAATTAAACATACCAAGGAAAATTTGTTCAAGACCTGAAAATTGAAATACAGGAAGATTCAGCAATACCTCTCCTGGGCATATACTCATTAATGGTCCAACTTATAATAAGGACACATGCTCCACTATGGTCATAGCAGCCTTATTTATAACAGCCTGAAGCTGGAAAGAACCCAGATTTCCCACAACAGAGGAATAGATACAGAAAATGTGGTACATTTACATAATGGGGTACTACTCAGCTATTAAAAAACAATGAATTTATGAAATTCTTGGGCAAATGGATGGATCTGGAGGATATTATCCTGAGTGAGGTAACCCAATTACAAAAGAATTCACATGATATGCACTCACCGATAAGTGAATAGTAGCCCAGAAAGTTAGACTACCAAAGATACAATTTACAAAACACATGAAACTCAAGAAGAAGGAAGACCAAAATGTGGATACTTCATTCCTTCTTAGAATGGGGAATAAAGCATCCATGGAAGGAGTTACAGAGACAAAGTTCAGAGCTCAGACAGAAGAAAGGACCATCCAGAGACTTCACCACCTGGGGATCCATCCCATATACAACCACCAAATCCAGACACTATTGCATATTCCAGCAAGATTTTGCTGACAGGACCCTGATATAGCTCTCTCTGGTGAGGCTATGCCAGTGCCTGGCAAATACAGAAGTAGAAAATCACAGTCATCTATTGGATGGATCACAGGGCCCCTAAAGTAGGAGCTAGAGAAAGTAACCAAAGAGCTAAAGGGGTTGGCAACCCTATAGGAGGATCAACAATATGAACTAACCAGTACCCCACAGAACTGTATCTCTAGTTGCATATGTAGCAGAGGATGGCTTAGTTGGCCATCAATGGGAGGAGAGGCCCTTGGTCTTTCGAAGATCATATGCCCCAGTACAGGGGAATGCCAGGGTCAGGAAGCTGGAGTGGGTGGGTTGGGGAGCAGGATGGGATGAGGGTATGGGGACTTTGGGGGTAACATTTAAAATGTAAATGAAGAAAATATCTAATAAAAATATATTTTATGCCCCAATACAGGGGAACGTCAGGGCTGAGAAGTGGGAGTGGGTGGGCAGGGGAGCAGGGAGGAAGGAGGGGGAAGGGACTTTTGGAATAACATTTGAAATGTAAATTAAGAAAATATCTAATAAAAAATTGGGAAAAAAATAGAGGCAAAAAAAAAAAAAACCCACAAACAGAGGAAATCCTGGAGATGTCAAACCTAGAGAAGAGAATAGGAACAACAGATGTAAGCATCACCAATGGAATACAGAAGATGGAAGAGAGACTCTCAGCCATAGAAGATACCATAGAAGAAACTGATGAACTGATTCATCATTTAAAGAAAATATTTTTGTTTGGTTTTTTTTTGAAGATTTATTTATTTAATGTATATAAGTACACTGTAGGTGTCTGGTTGTGAGCCACCATGTGGTTTCTGGGAATTGAACTCAGGACCTCTGGAAGAGCATGCAGCCAATGCTGACACAAAACTTCCAGAATATCTGGGATACCATAAAAAGAATAGGAATAAAAGAATGTGAAGGGTCCAAGCTCCTAAGCCTAGAAAATACTCTCAACAATATTATAGAAGAAAGCTTTCCTAAACTAAAGAAAGAGATGCCATAAACATACAAGAAGCTTATAGAACACCATTTAGACAGGAACCAAAATAAAAATCTTCCCAGCACATAGTAATTAAAACACAAAATCTACAGAACAAAGAAAAATATTAAAAGAGGCAAGGGGAAAAGGCCTTACAGGTAACATACAAAGGCCGGAACTATCAGAATTACACCTGGCTTCTCAACAGAGACTCTAAAAGCTAGAAGGGCCTGGGAAGATATCTTGCAACCTCTTAAAATCCACAGGTGCCAACCTAGACTACTATACCCAGCACAACTCTCATTCACTGTAGATGGAGGAAACAAGATATTTCAAGACAAATCCAAACTCCAACTATATCTATACACAAATCCAGCCTTACAGAAAATCACACACCACACCACACCACACCACACTAACACCACCAACCTTAAAAATAACAGGAAATAACAGTCACTGGTCTCTCAACTCCACATGGACTCAATTTCCCAATAAAAATATACAGGTTAATAGAATGAATGGGAAAACAGGATCCATTCATCATTCTGCTACATACAAGAAACATACCTCAGTCATAAAGAGAGTAAAGGTCTGGGAAAAAAAGTTTTCCAACTAGATAGACTCAAGAAGTAAGCTGGAGTAACCATCCTAATATTTAATAAAGTAGGTTTTCAACCAAAATTAATCAAGAGAGACAGGGAAGAACAGTACATACTCATCAAAGGAAATATCATGCAAGGTGATATCTCAATTCTGAACATCCATACAAGGGTACCCACTTTGTAAAGGAAACATTGCTAAAGCTTAAATCAGATATCGAACCACACACATTATTTATGGGGAGACTTTACAACCCAACTCTTACCTATTGACAGGGCACCCAGATGAAAAGTAAACAGAGAAACAATGAAACTAATAGACATTATGAATCAAGTGAGCCTAACAGACATCTATAGAATATTTCACCCAAACACAAAGGAATATACCTCTTCGCAGCACCTTATATATATTTCTCCAAAATTGAACATATAGTTAGTTACAAATCAAGCCTGAAGAGATATGAAAAAAATTGTAATAATGCCTTGTATATTATCAGACTACCATGGATTAAAGCTGGACTTTAACAACAGAAACACCAGAAAGCTTACACACCCATGGAAATTGAGCAACTCTCTACTCAGTGATCTATGAGTCAGAGGGCATATAAAGAAAGAAATTGGAAATTAGAGATTTTCTAGAATTCAGTGAATGTGGAGGCATAACATACCCAATTTTATGGGACACAATGAAAGAAGTGCTAAAGAGGAAATTTCAGAGTACTAAGTACCTCCCTAAAGAAATAAGAGAATTCTCATACTATCAATTTAAAAGTACAGCTGAAAGTTCTAGAAAAAAAGGAGAAGCAAACACACCGAAGAGGAGTAGAAGGCAGGAAATAATCAAAATCAGGGCTGAAATCAATCAGTTAGAAACAAACAACAACAACAACAACAACAACAACAATGCAAAGAATCAATGAAATCAAGAGCTGGTTCTTTGAGAAAATCAACAAGCTAGGCAACCCCTTAGCCAAAGTAACCAAGAGGCAGAGAGACAGTATCCAAATAAACAAAACCAAGAATGAAAAGGGAGACCTAACAACTGACAACTAGGAACTTCAAAGAATCATTAGTTCTTACATTAAAAACCTGTATTCTAACAAAGTGAAAAATTTTAATGAAATGGATGATTTTCTTGAATGATACCACTTATCAAAGTTAAATCAAGATCAGATAAAACATTTAAGCACTTCTATAACCCCTAAATAAATAGAAGCATTCATTAAAGGTCTCCCAACATAAATAAATAAATAAATAAATAAATAAATAAATAAATAAAGCAAAGCAAGCCCAGAGCCATATTGTTTCAGTGCAGAATCCTACCAGACTTTCAAAGAAGAGCTAACTCCAATACTACTCAAACTATTCCACAAAATAGAAACAGAAGAAATACTACCAAACTCATTTTATGAAGCAACAGTCACCCCAATATTTAAATCACACAAAAATTCAACAAAAAAGAGAACTTCAGACAGATTTATGTTATGAACTTTGATGCAAAATTCTCAATAAAATACTAGCAAACCAAATCCAAGATCATATCAAAGAGATCATCCATCAAGATAAAGTAGGCTTCATCCCATGGCTACAGGGATGGTTTAATATATATAAAATAAAATCTATCACTGTAATGTACCATATAAACAAACTGAAAATAATCACAATCGTCTCATTATTAGATGCTGAAAAAGCCTTTGATAAAAATCCAGCACTCCCCAATGTAAAAGATATTAGAAAAATCAGACATATGGGACACATATCCAAACATAATCAAAACAATATATACCAAGCCAATAGCCAATATCAAACTGAATGGAGTGAAACTTAAAGCATTTCCACTATAGTCATGGACAAGACAAAGCTGTCCACTAGAGTCAATATAGTACTTGGAATTCGAGTCAGAGCAATAAGTCAACTAAAGGAGATCAACGGGATAAAAATTGGAAAAGAAGTCAAAGTTTTACTATTTTCAAATTATATGATAGTGTACATAAGCAACCCCAAATATTCTACCAGAGAACTCCTACAGCTGATAAACAACTTCAGCAAAATGGCTGGATACAATATTAACTCAAAGAAATGAGTAGCCCTCCTTTATAAAAATGAAAAATGGGCCAAGAGAGAAATTAGGGAAACAACCCCCTTTACAATAGTCACAAATAATATAAAATATCTTGATGTAACTCTAACCAAGCAAGCGAAAGATCTGTATGACAAAACCTTCAAGTCCCGGAAGATAGAAATTGAAGAAGATATCAGAAGTTGGAAAGATCTTCCATGCTCATGAATATATAAGATTAACATAGTGAAAATGGTCATTTTACCAAAAGTAATCTACATATTCAATGCAATCCCATTCAAAATTCCAACATTTTTTATAGACCTTGAGAGAGCAAATCTCAGTTTCATATGGAAAACTAAAAGACACTGAATGGCCAAAATACTCCTGAACAATCAAAGCACTTTTTGGGGAATCACCATCCCTTACCCCAAGCTGTACTTCAGAGCAATAGTAATAAAAACTGCATGGTATTTGTACAGAAACAGACATGTTGATCAATGGGATAGATTGAATCAAAAACTCAGAATTAAACTCACATACCTATGGACACTTGATTATTTTACAAAGAAGCCAAAACTATACAATGGAAAAATTAATGCATCTTCAACAAATGGTTCTGGACTATAGGCAGAAGAATAAAAATTGATCCATGCTTATCACCCTGCATAAAACTCAAGTCCAAGTAGATCAAGGTCCTCAGCATAAAACAGGATACACTAAATCTCATGGAATAGAAAGTTGGAAATACCTTTGAACTCATTGGTACAAGTTCCTGAACAGAACACCAATGACTCAGGCTCTAAGATCAACAACTGATAAATGGGACACCATGAAATCTGTAAGGCAAAGGGCACTATCAATAGAAAAACTCAGCAGTCCACACATTTGGAAAGAATTTTCAGCAACCCTATATCTGACAAGGGGTAAATATCTAAAATTTATAAAGAACTCAAGAAGTTAGACACCAACAACCCAAATAACACAATTAAAAATGGGGTACAGAACCAAATAGAGAATTCTCAACAGAGGAATATAGAATGGGTGAGAAACAGTTAAAGAATCATTCAAAATCCTTTGTTACCAGGGACATGCAAATCAAAACAACTATGAAGTTCCATCTTACATCCATCAGAATGGCTAAGATTAAAAACTCAAGTAGAACATGCTGGGGAGGATGTGGAGTAAGAGGAAACACTCCTCCATTGCTAGTAGAAGTATAAACTTGGACAACCAAATTGCCATTTTCTCAGAAAACTAGAAAAAATTCTACCTCAAGACTCAGCTATACCACTCCTGGGTATATACCCCAAACAGCACTAACATCTCACAAAGACAATTGTTCAACTATGTTCATAGACGCTTTATTTGTAGTAGCCAGAAACTGGAAACAAACTAGATGTTTCTGACCTGAAGAATCGATAAAGAAAATGTGGTACATCTACACAAATACTATCAAGCCATTAAAAACCAAGACATCATGAATTTTTCAGGCAAATAGATGGAATTTGAGAGTATCACCCTGAGTGAGATAACCCAGTCCCAAAAGAACATGCATGGTATGTAGGCACTTATAAGCAGATATTAGCCATTAAATAGAGGTACCATGTTACATTCCTCAGATGCAAAGAAGCTAAACAAGAAGGAAGGCCCATAGGAGGAAGCTTGCATGTCACTCAGAAGAGGGAATAGTCAAAACATGCAGATAGATGGAGGGAACTAGGATGGTTGAGTGTTTGGGAGGGGAATGGGGCATTCAGGATCAGGTGTAGGGAAGGACAGGACAGATGACTAAATGGCCATGAAAATGAATAGAAATCTGCAACTGATCCAGATGAGGAGGTAGGAGCATATCCAGGATGATACAGAGACCTAGGACAGGCACCCAAAAATCTGTTATTCACTACACTGAGGACATGTAACCCGAAGAGGTCCCCTTCTGGAGCCATACAAGAACCCCAGTGGCATGATAGAGACAAAAACCTGCCCACAAAACTTTCAACTCCCAATTTTTCCTGTCTCCTAGTAATGTAATTGTTGGGGAGGGAACAGAAGCTAAGGGAATGGCCACTCAATAACAGACACAACTTGAGACCCATCTCATGGGCAAGCACCAATCCCTAACACTATTAATAATACTCTGTTATGCTTGGATGCTTGGATACAGGAACATGTTGTCCTCTGAGAGGCTCCACCCAGCAACTGACTCAGATGCAGACACCCACAGCTAAACAGTGGATGGAACTTGGGGACTCTTAGGGAATAGTAGGAAGAAGGATTGGGACCCCCAAGAGGATAGGAACTGCAAAGGAAGACGAAGAGTCAAATAACCTGGACACTTGGGGATTCTCACAGTCTGAACCATCAATCAAAGAACTTAAATGGGCTGGACCTAAGTCTACCCACACTATGTAGCAGATATTCAGCTTGAGATTCATGTGGTTCCTGAACAATTGGAACAGGGGCTAACCCAAATGCTGTTGCCTGTCTGTGGAATATGTTTGACTAGCTGGGCTGCCTTTTCTGGCCTCAATGTGAAATGAAGCACATTGCTTCACAGATACTTGAAGTGCCAGGACTGATATCCATGGGTGCCCCACATGCTCAGAGAAGAAAAATGGGGATTTGAGAAGGACTGTGGGAGGTGGTGACTGGGAAGGGGCAGTGAGCAGGATGTAAAGTGAATAAGAAAGAAAGAAAGAAAGAAAGAAAGAAAGAAAGAAAGAAAGAAAGAAAGAAAGAAAGAAAGAAAGAAAGAGAAAGAAAGAAAAGGGGGGGGGGTCCTAATCAGACAGTGTTGTAGTCAGGGTTTCTATTCATGCACAAACATCATGACCAAGAAGCAAGTTGGGGAGGAAAGGGGTTATTCAGCTTACACTCCCATACTGCTGTTCATCACCAAGGAAGTTAGGACTGGAACTCAAGCAGGTCAGGAAGCAGGAGCTGATGCAGAGGCCATGGAGGGATGCTCTTTACTGGCTTGCTTCCCCTGGCTTGCTCAGCCTTTTCTCTTATAGAACCCAAGACTACCAGCCCAGAGATGGTCCCACCCACAAGGGGGTCTTTCCCCCTTGATCACTAATTGAGAAAATGCCTTACAGTTGGATCTCATGGAGGCATTTCCTCAACTGAAGCTCCTTTCTCAGTGATAACTCCAGCTGTGTCAAGTTAACACAAAAACTAGCCAGTACAGACAGAATTCTTCATAAGAAAAGGAAAAGTTGCTGTAGAGATCTGGTCTTTTTCTCTATGAGCACAGTGAGGAAAAATCACATCGGGATTATGAGATTATATTACCTAAAGGAAAGAGAAGCCTCACTAGAAAACAGTATTCATATTATCTTAATCTTAAACTTTACCGTTCAGAAATGTTAAGAAAATAAATTTTGGTGATTAAAACCAATGTCAAAAACCACGAATCAAATTCTTGTTCAGATAAAGCTCTTTAGAAGTATCCTACTCAAGCTTTGTACAAGGAGATAAGAATGGATCAATTCACATTTTTCTACATGATAACCTCCAGTTTTGCCAGCACCATTTGATGAAAATGCTTTTTTTTCCCACTGGATGGTTTTAGCTCCCTTGTTAAAGATCAAGTGACCATAGGTGTATAGGTTCATTTCTGGGTCTTCAATTCTATTCCATTGATCTACCTGTCTGTCACTGTAAAAGTACCGTGGAGTTTTTATCACAATGGCTATGTAGTACAGATTGAGGTCAGGCATGGTGATTCTACCAGAGGTTCTTTTATTGTTGAGAATAGGTTTTGCTATCCTAGGTTTTTATTATTCCAGATTAATTTGCAAATTGCCCTTTCTAACTCTGTAAAGAATTGAGTTGGAATTTTGATGGGGATTGCATTGAATCTGTAGATTGCTTTCAGCAGGATAGCCATTTTGACTATATTAATCCTGCCAATCCATGAGCATGGGAAATCTTTCCATCTTCTGAAATCTTCAGTTTCTTTCTTCAGAAACTTGAAGTTCTTATCATACAGATCTTTCACTTCCTTAGATTCACATGAAGGTATTATATATTGTTTATGTCTATTGTGAAGGGTGTTGTTTCCATAATTTCTTTCTTAGCCCATTTATCCTTTGTGTAGAGAAAGGCCATGGATTTGTTTGAGTTAATTTTATATCCAGCTACTGCACTGAAGCTGTTTATCAGGTTTAGGAGTTCTCTGGTGGAATTTTTAGGTTCACTTATACATACTATCATATCATCTGCAAATAGTGAGCCCAAGTCTAAGTGGATCAAAGAACTCCACATAAAATCATAGACACTGAAATTTATAGAGGAGAAAGTGGGGGAAAGCCTTGAAGATATGGGCACTGTGGAAAAATTCCTAAACAGAACAGCAATGCATTTTGATGTAAGATCAAAAATTGACAAATGGGACCTCATGAAATTGCAAAGCTTCTGTAAGGCAAAAAGACACGGTCAATAAGACAAAAAAGGCCACCAACAGATTGGGAAAGGATTTTTACCAATCCTAAATCTGATAGGGGAATAATATTCAATATATACAAAGAGCTCAAAAAGCTGGACTCCATAAATTCAAATAACCCCATTAAAATGGGGTATAGAGCTAAACAAAGAATTCTCAAGTGAGGAATACTTAATGGCTGAGAAGCACCTGAGAAAATGTTCATCATCCTTAATCATCAGGGAAATGCAAATCAAAACATCCTTGAGATTCCACCACACTCTAATCAGACTGGCTAAGATAAAAAACTCAGATGGCAGCAGATGCTGGCATGGATGTGGAGAAAGAGGAACACTCCTCCATTGCTGGTGGGATTGCAAGCTGGTACAACCACTCTGGAAATCAGTTTGGAGGTTTCTCAGACAATTAGACATAGTACTACTGGAAGAACCAGCAATACCTCTCCTGGGCGTATACCCAGAAGATATTTTAACTGGTAATAAGAACACATGCTCCACTATGTTCGTAGCAGCCTTATTTATAATAGCCAGAAGCTGGAAAGAACCCAGATGTCCCTCAACAGAGGAACGGATACAGAAAATGTGGTACATTTACACAATGGAGTACCACTCAGCTATTAAAACTGAATTTATGAAATTCTTGGGCAAATGGATGGATCTGGAGGATATCATCCTTAGTGAGGTAACCCAATCACAAAAAAAGTCACTTGATATCCACTCACTGATAAGTGGATATTAGCCCAGAAAAGTAGAATACCCAAGATACAGTTTGCAAAACACACACAAAAAATCAAGAACGAAGACCAAAATCTGGACACTTCACACCTTCTCAGAATTGGGAACAAAACACCCATGAAAAGAGTTACAGAGAAAAAGTTTGGAGCTGAGACAAAAGGATGGACCATCCAGAGACTACCCCACCCAGGGATCCATCCCATAATCAGCCACCAAACCCAGACACTAATGCACATGCCAGCAAGATTTTGCTGAAAGGACCCTGATATAGCTATCTTGAGTGAGGCTATGCCAATGCCTAGCCAATACAGAAGGGGATGCTCATAGTCATCTATAGGATGGAACAGAGGGCCCCCAATGGAGAAGCTAGAGAAATTACCCAAGGAGCTGAAGGGGTCTACAACCCTTTAGGTAGAAAAACAATATGAAATAACCAGTACCCCCAGAGCTCGTGTCTCTAGATGTATATGTAGCAGAAAATGGCCTAGTTGGTCATCATTGGGAAGAGAGACCCCTTGGTCTTACAAACTTTATATGCCCCAGTACAGGAGAATGCCAGGGCCAAGAAGTGTAAATGGGCAGGTAGGGGAGAAGGGCGGAGCAAGGATATAGGGAACTTTCGGGATATCGTTTGAAATGTAAATGAAAATATCTAATAAAAAGGTGAAAAAAAAGAAGTATACTACTCAGAGAGAGAGATGATGATGGCATCACTTATGTATGCTCATGTATTCACATTAAGTGAAGAATAGGTCATTGGGGCTGGAGAAATGGATCTCCTGAGTTCAATTCCCAGCAACCACGTGGTGGCTCACAACCATCTATAATGGGATGTGATGCCCTCTTCAGGTGTGTCTGAAGACAGCTACAGTATACTCATATGCAGAAAATAAAGAAATAAATCTTTAAAAAGAAAAAAAAAAAAGAATAAGCCTTTGGGGTGCTGGACAAACTTCTAGCTACCCGATAAAGAACAATGAAACAATTGATAATGGTTGTTTGAAGAAAAGTGTGGGAGAACATAAACTTTGTCTTCAAATATTAGAGTGCTGTCTCCCTACTCAGATGCTGTTCCTATCATTTTTCACTCTCTTCTCTTCCGGCATCTGATTAATATCAGCAAGTGTCTGCTATCAGCTAAATTGCACTGGCAGAAGAGACACAAGCCATAGCAATACACTTGTTTTATTCCTCTTTCCTTGTGACCATAGGCACTGTTAGGCTTCTTTCTCTTTAATATTCATCTCTCTCTGGAATTTTCTCATCCTGGCCACAAGTTTTTAGTCCCAGGATCTTTTGAGTCCCTTTATGTCCACTTCTTTATAAATAGGCACTTCATTAAATGCTGTGAGTGTGCCATCTGTTGTTTGAGAGACTAGTATTAAATACGTGATTAAAATGTAGAAGATAGATTAAACTATGGGACAAGAGGAGTTGCTAACACTCAGGTTATGAGCTTAACATCAGCATTTTGCCACTGGAGTTCCTTTCAAATAGGACTATTTAGATAAGAAACCAGTAGGAGGGAGAATTAGGGACAACAGGGAGTGATGAAGGGAAAATCCCAGTAAAGTGTAATTATATATCGGGAGAGCAATGTAATAAGGAAACCCTTATTTTCTTACATTTACTAAAGTTTTTTTTTTAATGGAATAGTATATCCCAGATTGAAGGGAACCTTTATCACTGGAATGATTTGAAAGGAATACATCGTTTCCCCTCTGAGGAAGGAAGAGTGTGCACAGATGGGAGTTAAGAATAGATAAAATGTCATTTAACATGATGTAAGAGACAATAAATCGTTTTGAAATGCTTTATTCCCAATTTCCGGAGTTTGCCACTGCAAAGTAAGCAGAACTCACAAATGGAGTAATGAGCAATGCCATGCACCTGGGCTCTCCTCTCCTTTTTGAACATCCTGCCTGCATAGCATACTAATAGGTACTCCAGGGGAAAGGTTAATAACACACAAGCTGCTTTCCATTCCTTTCCAAACACAATTAGAACATCAGATGTTTGCCTATTCTAGGGAATCCTTATGATTTCTTATAGCCCATTCCTCTCACTCACTCTTCCTCACTCCCTTCCTTGTCCAATATTGTCTCAATTATTCTTATATACATTTTCTGTTTTATAGATTTTGGAAGTGGCAAGACAACATTTAAAAAGAAAAATAATATACCCCATACAATCTTATAAGGGAGAAAGGCAGGCAGATGCTGATAGAATATTTTGCTCTTATTTACCTGAACTATTTTCTCCATTTTAGAATCTCTTCTTTTTTTAGGCCAATGCATCCAACTTTCTTCAAGATACTCCTTTAACCTTTGCTAATCCATTCTTCAGCTTCCCCACATGGTTATCAGATTCCGGAACACCATTCCTAAAGCTGGTTTGTGGGGTTTTTTTGTGGGTTTTTTTTGTTTTTGTTTTTTTGTTTTTTTGTTTTTTTTCTGTACCCGATTTCACTGCTTTTCAATTCTCTTGAATTGCTTTCATAATGTTGAAGATGACACTTATTGGACAATGAAAATTCATACATATTATTATCTGCGTCCAACTGAAGAAAATAATGAAAGGCTTGTGTCTGGGTTTCCTTTGAGAAAAACCGCAATTATGAAAGGAATCATGAAATCAATGCACCATCTTAATAAAGGTCACTGTACACTGAGTAATTAAATAAAGTTTAAAATAAAATAAAAATGTATTATATTGTATAAAATAAAATAAAAATGTATTATATTGTACACAGATACTTAGAGAGAAAGCATTCATCCTGAATCTTTCAAACATCACTAAGTATATCAGAATTTCCTTTTATTTGAACATTTTAAGGAGTGATAATCAAATTACAAATCAACTACACTTCCAATGTTTACTTAGTTATGAGAACGAAATCTATAGTTAGGGTTTCATTGCTGTGAAGAGACACCAT
Source organism: Mus minutoides (assembly GCA_902729485.2). Taxonomy (NCBI): domain Eukaryota; kingdom Metazoa; phylum Chordata; class Mammalia; order Rodentia; family Muridae; genus Mus; species Mus minutoides. The sequence continues at coordinate 257,313 of LR753448.1, forward strand.
AGCCAAGGTAACTGTTGTAAGGGAAACTTTTAATTGGGGCTGGCTCATACTTTCAGAAGTTCAGTCCATTATCATCATGGCAGGAATCATGGTAGTGTCTAGGCATACATGGTGCTGGGAGAAGGAGCTGAGAGTTCTACATTTTGATCCAAAGGCAACTGGAAGGAGAGTGGTATCCTCAGGCAACTAGAAAGAAGCTCTTTTTCACAATGGGTAGAGCCTGAGCATAGGAGGAGACCTCCAAAGCCCACCCCACAGTGATATACTTCCTCCGACAAGGCTACACCTCCTAACCATACCACTCCCTATAGACCAAGCATATTCAAACCACCACAACCATCAAGCCTAACTTTATGAACAGGTCTCTGAAGATTCAAATTCTTCAACAATCTGCAAGAGAACATTTTATTTATAAGTATTGGAATATGAATTTGTAATAATATAATATAACAGGATCAATATTGATTAATAAACGTATATTATAGGATAAAAGTTGGAATTACAATAATATTTGCAAAAAGAGTATGATGAGACATGATAAATACAATTGGTTCTGCAAAAAATATTGTCTTCATCTTTGTGCTGGAGTTCTGAGGATTAGCAGATATAAAAAACTACACAGTTTAGGTATTACATATGAAATTGAATGTGAAATCTGTGTTGCCTAAAATCTGGTTTGTTTAATTACATAAAATAATAACTACTAGAAGAATGTTACTAGAAATTTTATGATAATGCAATAGTGCTAATGTAACACTCTTTAACTAAAACTGACTTGAAGAAAAGTCATAGGAAATGTGTGCTTTGGGTATTTTAATATGAACCATGAGTCTTTAGCATCTCTATTCCTATTAATATACTTTTAAATTGTTCAACAGCTGCTAACTGTTGGTCACCTTTAAGAAATGACAATTGAAGCAGGAGGGGGTGGGTGGGTGGGGGAGTCCCCTCATAAAAGCAGGGGAGATGGGGGAAGGGATAGAGGATTTAACTGGGAAGTGGATAATATTTGAAATGAAAATAAATAAAATAACCAATAAAATAAATTTTTAAAAAAGAAATGACATTTAAATTGTAATAGAAAACATGGTAGAAAACATTTTTGCACAACTCTTATATTTTCTTTTACTTATGAGAAGTACTTACATCCCAAAGCTATGGGAAAATTAGAGCATTTAAGCACCTATGGCAACTACAGAGACACAGTCTATTCATGTTACTAAAGGAAAGTGGATTAATGGGCTGGAAAAAACATGTTATTGTAATATTGCACTGTTAGGCAATATATGCTTTACTATCTGTCAGCTTCCTAGTTTAAATAATTAGTAGCAGAAAAATAAAAGTATACACCATATTTGAAGTGTTTTGGTATTTGGAACATTGATTGCTATAATAAACTAATTGATAAATAAAACTGTGAATATCTATTTGTTGCTGTGAATTTTTTATACTATTGTCTTTCAATTTTAAATCACCAAGAGGTTTCCAAAGGAATATTCTTAACTATTGACTTAGCTAGAATTTTGCCAAGTTTGGAAAGATTGGCCTTACCTAAGTTTAACACTACATATCACGTTGCATTAATGTCATTTTTATGCCCTATACCATGGGAGCATGTATTCTATATGTGAGGACATACTCATATCTTTTGCAACTAATGGAATGGTTGAGTTCATCTTACCTCACAAATAGGAATATTGAAATAACTACTCACTATGTATTTAAAGCATATTAGAATACCTATTAATTACAAAGTGAGTATTTTCACAGTTCCATCTTGAAAAATACAATTTTGAAATTATGGAGTGTTTGCATGTATATCATATATATATCATATATACATGCAAATACAGATACATATACATAATGGTTAATTAAATAAGACAACTGTGTCTGCTACATGTAGAATGATCAGAAAACATTAGTATTTAAAACTCCACTGTAAATTTATTACATACTATGTAAGAAAGTAGTGTGGGTATATGTTATTTTTTCCTTACTAAACACTGATTAAAATATGGGGTAGAGAAAAACTAAATGGGTTTTCATATTTGTCTTTCTGGTCCTTTTAAAAAGGCTTGCCAGGGTTAGGATCATACAAAGAATAAAAAACAGGACTATTTCCATCAGCCAGACTGGGAACAATCATCCACTGGGCAGACAGAAACTTGCCTTAATGATAAGGAACATTTCTGAATATGTTTATTCTGAATACTTTCAGTATCATTTAATACATTAACAAAATTTGAAAACATAGATTTTTTTTTTTTTCTTTATAGAGACAAGGTTTCTCTATGTAGCACTGGCTGTCCTGGAACTCACTTTGTAGACCAGGCTGGCCTCGAACTCAGAAATCTGCCTGCCACTGCCTTCCTAGTACTGGGATCAAAGGTGTGTGCCACCACTGCCTAGGTAACATAAATGTTTTCAAGTAAATTAACTACATCTGAGAACAACGATCAATAATATTTATAGAAATAGGAAATGCTATATTATTAACCAACAGTTAATTCTTAGGCATGCATGCAAAACAATGGACAGTAAATTCTATAAAGGATATAAAAATCATTCAAAAAGCTATCCAAAATCTAATACTAATGCAAGAATTAGGAGATAAAGTAATTGAATGAATTTTGAAAATGTTACATATTTTTAAAAGTAGGTAATTGATGTTATCAATTTTCACAAATTATTAAAAGTGAAGTACAAAATGCATGGGGTGGATGAAAAACCAATTCGACACTGCAGAAAATAGGCTTGGCTTGCAAATGTGAGGGCTTCACTCCCATCCCTAGAATCCATGTTATCAAACAAACAAACAAACAAACATATAGAGATTGTGGCGCATACCAGTTTTGGGCAGGTAGAGATGAGTAGACTCAGGGATTGCTGGTTTTAGAGTTTCTCCTACTTGGTGAATTCTAGGTCAGTAAGAGACTCTGAATAAAAAAACAAACAAACAAACAAACAAAACAAACAAACAAAAAAAAACATAAAGTGGGACTGGTGCCTGAATAAATGACACCAGACTCTCTTCTGGGGTCTCTCTCTCTCTCTCTCTCTCTCTCTCTCTCTCTCTCTCTCTCTCTCTCTCTCTCCACACACACACACACACACACACACACATGCACACACACACAGCATCATACAAGATACAATTAGTAAACTCGAGGAGAGAGAGAGCTGGGTGAGAACTACCCAAATTAAACGAAACAGAGAAAATTAGAAATTGAATTAAAATTAAAATTAGAATTGAAAGCACATCTGAGAATTTTGGAGTAGGTATAAGCAATTTGAGTTTCTGGCAGGAGAAAAAGAAAAATAAAAGGAAAAGATAAATGCCCAAATGTTGATGAAAATTATAGTTCCACAGATGCAAGCTGCATGAAGTCTCAACAGATGCCTTTGTAGAATTATATTGCAACAATTGGGTGAAGTGAAATTACAACTGACTCCATCAAGCCTTTAAGGATTATGGCATAAAGCTTTTAAAGCCACAGATAGAGTTGTTGTTGAGTTTAATGCTGCTTTCCCACATTGTCTTTGTATCACCAGTGTTTTGATGAACATATTTAGTAGGAAAAGAAATTTCAGGTAATAAACTGAAGAAAGAAAACAAGGTGTTCTAAAAATTTCCCTATCCTCTCTTTTCCAAATCCATGAGCAGACTTGAAGGAATACTTCCTGTTCTTTAATCCCTTCCTGACTTGTATTGGTAAATGCAAGGTAACCACTTCTTCATGCCTAGTTTCTACACAGTTTTGGTATCTGCTATTAAATTGTTAACTCCAGTAAACTACTAAATTATTATAGTGAGGTAGATATTTATATCTGTTGGTAAAAATCATGAATTAAAGCATAGGTTATACCCCTTTATCTGATAAAATGTTTCTCAGTATCCAACTTGGCATGCTATCATCAGATGAAGTTCTTCATATTGCTTTAGATACCACTGCATAAAATAAAGTCCAGAATTAATGTTTATGTCCAGAAGAATCCACTGCTATTCCCCAGTGTGACCAGTATCAATCCAATGTTCCACAGTCGTTCTCTGTAAAAATCTTTTACATATGTCAATCTCCATCTTTGTGTCTCTATATCTTTTTGTGGCACATAAAAACATATTTATTTGACATCTCTAGATTGATGCTTGCTCCTAGTATCTAATTCTTTCACAATCCCAAGATGGCACTAGAATATTAGAATAGAATACTAGAATGCCCAGTTGTCAACCCACTCACCTTCCAAACTTGAAAGAGATTTCTTCTCAAAACATTAATAATGCAGCTTATGTATTATATTAAATATTATAATTATTTAAATAAGGCTCTGTCTCATACAAGCTTCTGTTTAATGGGCACAATTTCTAATACTACTTGCCTGACCATATGGCCAGACAATTGTCCACTCTGTAGGAGCCAGAAAAACACAAATATAGGGGGTTTTGTCTTTAATAAATTTTCTAACAATGTTGAGAAAACAGCTTGCAATTAAACTCACAGAGATGATTTGATTTCTATTTTATTAAAGTAGTAGCCTTCCAAAAGGATTTTACCTTTTCATCTATAACTGCAATCTATAAACAAAGCAACTGTTTGGTGGTCTGTCAAGGGCTGTTAAGACACTAAGTGATGATAAAATATAGTAGCTACTTATGAGGATTTAAATAATTCATAGGGGGGAAGGGGATATGGGCTTGACCTTTTATGAACATGTTCTACTGTATTATGGAACCACCATGGGTTTTTTTAAATGACTAAAGTGTTTATTGAATGTTATCCAGGAAAACACAATTTTCAAAATTGTTTGTTTTTTTATTATAATTAAAATAAGTAGTTTATGCCTGAAATGGAAACTTTGAAACCAATGGTACTGAGGCTCTTTTAGTCTAACAGTACAGCTAGACAAAACAAAGAAAATTATAGAAAATATTCCCTATGAAAATTTGTGTAAAACATTCAAAGTTAAAATAAGGAAACCAAGTTTAGCAATATATAAAAAGGACTATGCTACATCATAAAAGTGCTCTATCAACATTCCAAATAAAGACAAATACGTATATCCTTTTAGAAGAACAGGATATAAAAACCACATAGTAATGCCAATAGGTGCACAAAATGCATTGACCATATGTTATTACCTTTTAAACAGGAAAATGTAGCAATTTGGATATAAGAAAACTCTGTAAGTCTTATAAAAATAAAATTATCTCCCATTAACCATGAGTTGACATTACAAGTAACAGTAAGACAATGAATGATACCTTTTCAACAAACATGTACATGACTACTCATCACCAGTCTATTCAAAATTTAGTTGGACTACACATGGTATATAGATTTGAAAGAACATAATTTGGTATATTATTTTATCTTTTATTTAAAATAGATTTTCTTATACAGTATATCATCTTTACAGTTTACCTCCCCTCTACTCCTTCAGATTCCATACTATTGCCACTGCCATCTGTATCTACTGTCTTTTTGTATCATATTAGGAAAAAAAGCTTTTAAGAGAAAAAACAAAACATAACATAATAAAATATAATATAATAAAACAAAGACCATTACATTGAAGTTGGAGAAAGCAAACCAACAGAGAGAATAGAGCACAAGAGAAGGCACAAGAATCAGTGACCTACTTGTTCACACAATTAGAAGTCTCATAAAAATACAAAAAACCTGGTGCAGACCCATGTAGACTCTGAACTTTCTGCTTTAGGATCTGTGAGTTCATATGAGCTGTGCTCAGTTGACTTAGGGAGCCTTGTTCTTCTGGTGTCCTACATTCCCTCTGCTTCTTACACTCTTTCTGTCTCCTCTTTCTTGGGGTACCCTGAGCTTTAAGGGGAAAGGATTTAATAGAAACATCCAATTTAGAGCTAAGTGTTCCAAGCCGTTTCTCTCTGCAAATGTCTGGCTGTATGTCTCTGTATTTGTTGCCATCTACTGCAGGAAAATTCTTTGGTGATGTATGAATAAGGCACGGATCATCTCACCACTACCTGGTTGGTTTTTGTTTGGTTGATTTTTTTAAAAGACCATTAGTATTTAGTTTTAACCAAGGTCTCTAGGCTACATAGTCTCTGGTTCTTGGTCACCCAAGCAGTCTCAGGTATAGGCTTTTGGTCAAATCAGACATTGGTTGGTCACTCCCACAAGCTCTATGTCACCATTGTCTTAGCATATTCTTCAGGCAGGACAGGTTGTAGGCCAAATGGTTTGAGGCTAGATTTATCTTTACAATTCTCTCTTGTTACTCTGCAGAGTACATTCCCATACCAAAGGCACTTAGAACATTGGGGTGAAGGATTGATGTAAGCCACAGTTCAACTGTCATACTGCAACCTGCTTCTCCTTTGGGGATGGGGAGGTAGAGCCAGGCATTGCTGGAAAGTGTGGGGGGCAGGGAAAAGTACAAAATTGGGAGTCCACAGTGGCTCCCAGTCTCCTCCCTGGGTATCCAGGCACTGCTAGTATACCACTGGGAGGGGAAGTCAGGAACTGGGTGTCAAAGGTCCTCCTTTCCCCTCAGATGTTTGCATTCCAGGCAGAGAGAAGAAGTGTAACCAGGAGTAGTGAAATTCTGGTCTGATTGGGAGCAAGGACCAAGTGTCACCTTGGAGGAGAGAAAGCCTTCCTAGGGAGTCTTACATATGGAACTTTAGTTGAAGGCCCCTGTGATAATCTTTAATGAAGTAGCTCTCTTGCATAACCCCTACTTGTTCATACTGGTCTATTTGATGGTGGATATAAATGAATATATTTTATTCAGGGTGAACCAGGGATTATATACCTTTTGTGGGGAAGGAATACCCAGAAAGGGAAGCTCATTGGCTGAAGCCTCAGGGATAGCTAGATACCTAATCACAAGGGTGAAGAACTCTAGGTATCACTTTACATGACTGACTGCCCATGGTCCTCTCATGGGTATCATGTTCACATGTCCCAGAGCAGGTATATAGAGAGGTAGAGAACAGCTCCACTACTGACAGTCTCAGAGATCTGAGAATCCAAGGGGTTCTGAGTTCATTCAACTTTGCCAGTCCTTTTAACTGTTCATAGTCAATGAGTTGTATAGGTGTTCGTTTTAACAATGGAGCCTTACTTTCAGTATATGGAGAGTAACCTATTGTCTTAACTATACCCTAGTTGTTTGGGGGTGTCTATGGGACCCCTTTGGCCAACAACTCAATTGGGCATAATTCAGAAGCTTTATTTGGTGGCAAGAGATTACTAGATGGGATTCTATTTCGTCCATTATGTGGAGATTATACTGGGATTGACTTCATATATAATAAGAAGTTTCAACTCTTCTAGGCTTTAATACTTTCCCTCAAATTCCCCTCAATTCTAGCTAACTTTCTCTGATCCCCCTTCCTCAATCCAATCTCCCCTCTTCATATTCACCTGATCCTCTTGTTCTGTGCGCCCACAACAGTTCATCCATAAAATCTATTATTTTCCCATTCAGAAAGATTTATGGGTTTCCCAGTCCCTTCCTCTATAACTTACCTCTCTAGGTCTTTGGACTGTAACTTGGTTATTTAATGTCTAAAATCTACATATAAGCAAATATATACCCATATTTATCTATATGGCTCCGTGTTACCTTACCAAGGATTTTTTTTCTAGTTCCATCTATTTGTCTGCAAATTTCATGTTGTCCCTGTTTTTAATAGCTGTATAGTATTCCATTGTGTAAATGTTCCACATTTTCTTTATCCATTCTTCAGTTGAGGAATATTTAGTCTGTTTCTAGTTTCTGGATATTATGAATAAAGCTGTTATGAACATAGTTGAGCAAATGTCTTTGTGTTGAACTGAAGGGTCCTTTGAGTATATGCCCACAAATGGTATAGCTGGATCTTAAGGTAAAAGTATTTCCAATTTTCTGAGGAATCACAACAGCAGTTTCCAGAGTGCTTGTCCAAATTTGCACTCCTAGCAGCAATGGAGGAGAGTCTCCCCTACTCCACATTCTTGCCAGGATTAGCTGTTGCTTGTGTTTTTGATTTTAGCCATACTGCCCAATATAAGACACTGTATCAAAGTTATTTTTCCTTGATGGCTCAGGAAGTTGAATATTGCTTTAAGTGCTTCTCAGCCACTCAAGCTGGCCCTACTCTGAAAATTCTCTGTTTAGACCTCTACTCCACTTTTAAATTCTTTTATTTTTTAAATTGGATTAATTTTTGATATCCAGTATATATATATGATATTAGCTCTATATTGTATGTAGGGTTGGAAAAAAAACAACAAAACTTTTTCCACTGTGTAGGTTGTCACTTTGTCCAAAGACAGGATCCTTTGATTTACCAATGCTTTTCAGTTTTGTGGGGACTTATTAACTAATTGTTGGTTTAAGTGCCTATACTAACGGTGTTCTATTCAGGAAGTCTTATCCTATGTCAAGGAGTTTAAAGTAATTGTCTACTTTTTTTTTCTATCATGTTCAGCGCATCTGGTTCTATTTACTTTTGAGGTTTTTGATCCATTTGGAGTTAATTTTTGTATTTATTTACATTCTTTTTAATGTATTCATCTGGTTTGACAGGTAACATTTGTTGAAGATCCTGTCTTATTTCCAGTGTGTATCTTTGTCTTTTTTATTAACCAAAATTCGAGTTTTCATAGATATGTCAATTTATGTTTGGTTTTTCAATTCAACTTCATTAGTCAACAATGAAGGTGGCTCTAAAGAGACAAGTTTATAGCAACCTCTACGTAAAAATGCTAGAGAAATCTCATACTAACAACTTAAAAGAACATCTTCAAGCTCTAGAATGAAATAAATGCCATGAAATATTTGAACTCAGTGCTGAAATCAATAAAGTAAAAACAAACACAAAAACAAGAAAACAAAATAAAACAATAGAAAGAATGAATGAAGCAAAGAGAAGAGAGCCTCAGCATAATACTGATACCTTGGACTCAAATTTCCAGCCTCCAGAACATTTCTCTTAATTATATGCTATCTAGCATAAGGTATTCTGTTATAGTAGCCTTAATTAAGAACAAAATAAACAAATATATTTTAGTTCATCTATATATTAAAATATTATTAATACGTAAACAAAACTGAATTAATATATATGTATCAATGTAGAAAAATCATACCATACTTATTGATACTGTGTGTTCTATTTGTTAAAAAATTAAAAATTGGACAGGATCCTTCTGGTTTCCATCTGCAAGAGGAGCTGATCCTGTGCCACAGCACCTGCAGCTCATCCTGTGCCACAGTGATCCATACCCAAATACTGTTGGGAGAGAGCTGGTCTCCCAGGAGTGCTGGCACATACCTGTAAGCATAGGTAAGACAGCCAGTTCTGTTCAAATTCCTTGCCCAAGAGGGACACACCCAGAGCCATCAGGGTATAGGCACCAAGGAACCACCAGGGACAGAACCCTTTCAGTTTCTGTCTGCACCCTGGAGCTGACCCTATACTACAGCTCTCCATATCAAATTCCTGGTGTCCCAGGAGTACTGACACACAGGATTTCGGGAGGGACAAATCACAGTCAGAGGCAGCAAGACCAGCTAACACCAGAAAGCTAACACCCTTGCAAGAGGCAAGGGTAAGAATATAAGCAACAGAAACCAAGAATACCTGACATCTTCAAAATCCATTTCTTCAACCACAGCAAGCCCTGGATACCCCAACACACCAGAAAAGCAAGACTGATTTAAAATTACATCTCATAATGATGACAGAGGACATTAGGAAGGACATAAATAAGTCACTTAAAGAATTACAGGAGAACCCAGGTAAACAGGTAGAAGCCCTTAAAGTGGAAACACAAAAATCCCTTAAATATGAACTAACCAGTACCCCAGAGCTCCCTGGGACTAAACCACCAATCAAAAAAAGAACATGGTAGAACTGATTGCTATAGATGCATATGTAGCAGAGGATGGCCTAGTCAGTCATCAATAGGAGGAGAGGCCCTTGGTCCTGTGAAAGTTCTATGCTCCAGTATAGGGAAATGCTAGGGCCAGGAAGTGCGAGTGAGTGGGTTGGGGATCAGGGGGAGGAGGAGGGTGTAGGGAATTTTTAGAGGGGAAACTAGGAAAGGGGATAACATTGGAAATGCAAATAAAGAAAACATCTAATAAAAAAAAAGAAAGAAAATGAAAAAGAGAAATTTCTTAAAGAATTACAAGAAAACACAATCAAACAGGTGAAGGAAGTGAACAAAACCACCTGGGATCTAAAAATGGAAATAGAAACTATAAAGAAATCACAAAAGGAGACAATCTTGAAGACAGAAAATCTAGGAAAGAGATCTGGAGTCATAGATACAAGCATCACCAACAGAATACAAGGGATAAAAGAGAAAATCTCAGGGGCAGAAGATACTATAGAAAACATTGACACAACAATCAAAGAAAATGCAAAATGCAAAAAGCTCCTAACCCAAAACATCCAGGAAATCCAGGACACAATGAGAATACCAAACCTAAGGATAATAAGTATAGATGAGAGTAAAGATACCCAACTTAAAGGGCCAGTAAATATCTTCAACAAAATTGTAGAAGAAAACTTCCCTAAACTAAATAAAGAGATGCCCATAAACATACAAGAAGCCTATAGAACTTCAAATAGACTGGACCAAGAAAGAAATTGCTCCCATCAAATAATAGTCAAAACACCAAATGCACAAAACAAAACAAAAGAATATTAAAATCATTAAGGGAAAAAATTTCAAGTAACATATAAAGACAGACCTATTATAATTACACCAGACTTCTCATCAGAGACTATGAAAGTTAGAAAATCCTGGGCAAATGTTTTATAGACACTAAGAGAATAAAAATGCCAGCCCAGGCTACTATACCCAGCAAAAATTCAATGTTGGTAGATGGAGAAACCAAGATATTCCATGACAAAAACAAATTTACACAATATTTTTCCACAAATTCAGACATACAAAGGAAAATAGATGAAAAAAATGCCAACACAAGGAGGGAATCTACACTCTGGAAAAAGCAAGAAAGTCATCTTCTTTCAACAAATCCAAGATAGCCACACAGTCATAAAAATAACATCAAATATAACAGGAAGCAACAATCACTATTATTTAATATATCTTAACATCAGTGGACCCAATCTCCCAATAAAAAGACATAGACTAACAGACTGGATATGTAAACAGGTCCCAGCATTTTGCTGCATACAGGAAATGTATCTCAATATCAAAAAGAGATACTAACTCAGAGTAAAAGGCTGGAAAACAATTTTCCAAGCAAATGGTCCCATGAAACAAGCTGGAGTAGCCATTCTAATATCGAATAAAATCAACTTTCAATCAAAATTTATCAAAAAGTAGAAGGAAGAATACTTCATAGTCATTGAAGGAAAAATGCACAAAGAAGAAAACTTAATTCTTAATATCTATGATCCAAATGCCAGGGAACCCACATTCTTAAAAGAAACTTTACTAAAGCTCAAAACACACATTGCACCTCACACGATAATAGTGGGAGACTTCAAGACCTCATTCTCATCAATGGACACATCATGGAAACACAAACTAATCAAAGACACATTGAAACTAAGAGAAATTATGGTCTGAATGGATTTAACAGGTATCTATAGAACATTTAATGCTAAAACAAAAGAATATACCTTCTTCTCAGTACCTCATGGTACCTTCTCCAAAATTAACAATAAAATCGGTCACAAAAAAGGCCTCAACAGATACAAGAAGATTGAAATAATCCCTTGTATCCTATCAGATCACCACAGACTAAGGCTGGTCTTACATAGTAACAAAAACAACAGAAAGACCACATATACATTGGAAGCTGAACAATGCCCTACTCAATGATAACTTTGTCAAAGAAAGAAAGAAAGAAAGAAAGAAAGAAAGAAAGAAAGAAAGAAAGAAAGAAAGAAATTAAAGACTTTAAAATTTAATGAAATTGAAGGCACAACACACCCAAACTTATGGGACATAATGATAGCTGTGCTAAGAGGAAATCTCAAATCTCTGAGACCCTCCAAAAAGAAACTAGAGAGAGCAGACACTAGTAGCTTAACAGCATACCTGAAAGCTCTCAAACAAAAAGAAACAATTACCCCTAAGAGGAGTAGAAGGCAGGAAATAGAGACATGAGCACTGGGGGAACTAGTTAGTTCATGTTATTCTTCCACCTATAGGGTTGAAGACCCCTTCAGCTCCTTGGGTACTTTCTCTAGCTCCTTCCTTGGGAGTCCTGTGTTCCAACTAATAGCTGACTGTGAGCATCCACTTCCGTGTTTGCCAGGCACTGGCATAGCCTCCCATGAGACAGCTATATCAGGGCCCTTTCAGCATTATCTTGCTGGCATATGCAATAGTGTTTATTTTTGGTGGCTGATTATGGGAAGGATCCCTGGAAGCCGCAGTCACTGGTTGATCCATCCTTTTTTTTTTTTTTTTTTTTTTTTTTTTTTTTTTTTTTTTTTTTTTTTTTTTTTTTTNTGCCCATATCATCGAGGCATTTCCCCACTTTCTCCTCTATAAGTTTCAGTGTCTCTGGTTTTATGTGGAGGTCCTTCAACCACTTAGACTTGACCTTAGTACAAGGAGATAAGAATGGATCAATTCCCAGTCTTCTACATGATAGCTGCCAGTTGTGCCAGCACCATTTGTTGAAAAGGCTGTCTTTTTTCCACGATCCATCCTTTTGATTCAGCTTCACACATGATCTCTGTAACTCCTTCAATGTGTGCTTTGTTCTTAATTCTAGGAAGGGGCAAAGAGACCACATTTTGAACTTCATTCTTCTTGAGTTTCATGTGTTTAGTAAATTGTATCTTGGGTAGTCTAGGCTTCTGGGCTAATATCCACATATCAGTGAGAACATGTTATGTGAGTTCTTTTGTGATTGGGTTACCTCAATCAGGATGACACCCTCCAGATCCATCCATTTGCCTAGGAATTTCATATATTCATTGTTTCTAATAGCTGAGTAGTACTCCATTGTGTAAATGTACCAAAATTTTTGTATCCATTCCTCTGTTGAGGGACATCTGGGTTCTTTCCAGTTTCTGGCTATTATGAATAGGGATGCTATGAACATAGTGGAACATGTGTCCTTATTACCAGATGGAATATCTTCTGGATATATGCCCAGTAGAGGTATTGCAGGATCTTCCGGTAGTACTATGTCCAATTTTCTGAGGAACCGCCAGACTGATTTCCAGAGTGGTTGAACAAGCTTGCAGTCCCACCAACAATGGAGGAGTGTTCCCCTTTCTCCACATCCACGCCAGCATCTTCTGTCACCTGATTTTTTTGGTCTTAGCCATTCTTACTGGTGTGAGGTGGAATCTCAAGGTTGTTTTGATTTGCATTTCCCTGATGATTAAGGATGTTGAACATTTTTTCAGGTGCTTCTCAGCCATTCGGTATTCCTCAGTTGAGAATTTTTGTTTAACTCTGTGCCCCACTTTTTAATGGGGATACTTGACTTTCTGGTGTCCACCTTCTTGAGTTCTTTATATATATTGGATATCAGTCCCCTCTCATGTCTCTAGCTGCATATATGGAAGAAGATGGCCTAGTTGGCCATCATTGGGAAGAGAGGCCCCTTGGTCATGCAGACTTTATATGCCCAGTACAGGGGAATGCCAGGGCCATTAAGTGGGAGGGGGTGGGTAGGGGATCAGGGCGGGAATGGAGGAGGGTATGGGGAACTTTCTGGATAACACTTGAAATGTAAATGAAGAAAATATCTAATAAAGAAAAAATTAAAAAAAATGTTAATCTGCAGGTAGCCAATGTAAACACATTTGCTTCTCATTCATGCCAGTGTTTCTAACACAAGGCTTTCCAGCTTTTATTTCTCAGCATTAAACAAAACGTCCTTTGATGTGCTTCCCCGAAAAAAAAAATGTGTGTGTGTGTGTGTGTGTGTGTGTGTATTTGTATGTGTGTGCATGTGTATGTCTAGTGATTTATTATTCACATTTATTCCCTGGGTTTAAATAAAATAAAGCCTACAGAAATAAAATAAAATAAAATAAAATAAGAAGGCAGGAAATAATTAAACCCAGGGCTAAAATCAAAGAACTATACAAAGAATCAACCAAACCCAGAGCTTGTTCTTTGAGAAAATCAACAAGATAGATAATCCCTTAGCAAGCCTAACCAGAGGGCATAGAGAGAGTATTTAAATTAATAAAATCAGAAACGAAAAGGTAGATATAACAAGAGAAATCAAGGAAATTCCTACTACTAAAGGCTATATTCAACAAAACTGGAAAATCTGGATGGAAATGGACGAATTTCTAGACAGATGCCAAATATCAAAGTTAAAACAGTGTACTGGCTAGTTTTTGTGTCAACTTGACACAGCTGGGTTATTGTAGAGAAGGGAGCTTCAGTTGGGGAAATGCCTCCATGAGATCTAGCTGTGAAGCATTTTCTCAATTAGTGATCAAGGGCTCCTTGTGGGTGGGACCATCTCTGGGCTGGCAGTCTTGGGTTCTATAAGAGAGCAGGCTGAGCAAGCCAGGGGAAGCAAGCCAGTAAGGAACATCCCTTCCAAGCTTCTGCATCAGCTCCTGCTTCCTGGCCTGCTTGAGTTCCAGTCCTGACTTCCTTGGTGATGAACAGAAATGTGGAAGTGTAAGCCGAATAAACCCTTTCCTCCCCAACTTGCTTCTTGGTCATGATGTTTGTGCAGGAATAGAAACCCTGACTGAGACAAACAGGATCAGATAAATCATCTAAACAGTCCCATAACCCCTAAAGAAATAGAAGATATCATTAAAAGTCTCCCAACCAATAGTGTATCTATCTCTAGTGTTTTCTCCCTTTGGGTTTTCTTTATAGTTTCTACTTCCATTTTTAGATCTTCGATGGTTTTGTTCAATTCCATCACCTGTTTCATTGTGTTTTCCTGTAATTCCTTGAAGGATTTTTGTGCTTCCTCTTTAAGTTGTTCTACCTGTTCTCCTGTATTTTTTAATGTGAGTTATTAATGCCCTTCTTAAAATCCTCTACCAACACCATGAGACATGATTTTAGATATGAATCTTGCTTTTTGGGTGTGTTGGGGTATCCAGGACTTGCTGTAGTGGGCATACTGGGTTATGATGATGCCCAGTGGTCTTGGTTTCTATTAGTAAGATTCTTTTGTTTGCCTTTCGCCATCTGGTAATCTCTGGTGTTAAATGTTCTAGCTGTCTCTGGCTGGAGCTTCTTCCTCCTGTGATTCTTTAGTCTCTGTCAGCACTCATGGGAGACCAACTCTCTCCTATGTCCCAGGGGTCAGAGCACTCTCTGCAGGCAAGCTCTCCTATTGTAGGGAAGGCTCACAGAAGCCTGGAGATCAGATCCACCTCCTGATTCCTGCGGTTAGAACCTTCCCTGGAGGCAGACTCTCCTCTGCCAGGGAAGGTGTCCCGGGTATGGATGCCAGCTCTGTCTCTTGGCAGATGATGAAGGCTGGAAGGGACCCTGTCTAAGAATCTCTGTTGCTTTTGCCCCCCATGAGCTCTCCTGTGTAGTCTGATCTCAGTGATCCCAAGATTCTGGGGGTGCTAGGGTCTGCCTTTGTTCTTTGACCCTGTTGCTGCTAGCACAAGACCCTCTGGGTTTTTTGGAACTGATGTGGCATTCCACTCACCAGTGATTTTAAGGTCTTGTCTGTGCTAGGGTGCCTGCAGTGTGGAGAGTCCTCTGATGACCTTGGGGCCCTTAGCCAAGATCGTGCAGAAGATGGCGCAGGTGTGGCACTGACCAGAATGAAGCCCAGCCACTGGTCAGGCAGGTGTCCTTTGTCCCTGTTGCTGCTAGCACAAGACCCTCTGGGTTTTTTGTGTTTCACTCACCAGTGATCTCAAGGTCCCGGGTGTGCTATGGTGCCTGCAGAGTGGAGAGACATTTGGGGACCTTGGGGCCCTCTGCTGAGATCATGCTGAAAAATCAAAATAATGTATTCATAAAAGCAGATAATTCAGATATTAGAATAATTAGCTTCCTAATGTGAAATTTTTTTACACATTTTAAGAGCAGTCTTCTATATTCAAAGTAAAGCTTCCTATTCTACAACCTGGATTTAAAAGACATAGGACATAATGGATCTTTAAAAAGTATCTTGAAACACATTACTTCGAGATCAACTACTATTTTGTTCATGATGTTCCAGTAACACTAGGCCATATCACTAGACTTTAGGAAGTCATCAGAACATTCTTTTTCTTTCCCCAACTTTACAATGATGGAAACTAACAGAGCAGGAAGGGGTAAATGAGGTGGGGCATGGGAGGGCAGGTATCTTAGATACTTTCCTGTTATTGTGATGAGACACCATTACCAAATAAACTTACAAAAGAAAGTATTTAATTGGGTCCTGGTATACAGTTTCAGAGAAGAAGTACATAACTATTGTATAGCGAGCAGGCAGGCAGGTACTAGAATAGTAGTGGGAAGCTGGTGAACTAATGTACCTTCTCCAAGAAGGCCACACTTTCTAATTCTTCTGAAACAGTTCCAACAGTTGGAGACTTTATTCAGACACATAAGCCTATGAGGCCATCTCAGTCAAACTGCCACAGCATGATTAAAAGAGGATATTGTGGAGATAAGACTAAAGACCTTTGGGGGAAAAAAAAAAGCCAAGTGGAAACTTTTCACTGTAGAATCTTTTTTAAAATATATGCATAAACATATATAAATGGAGTTTAAATCTTAATCTGATAATGTGTAGTTGTGTTTTCCACAGACTCTGTTGGCTATCAAATAAAAAGCTTTGCTAAGCATAGGTTGCTTCTTTTAATGTCATTGGTCATTATGATTCCACGGACTCCCTCATAAATATTACAGTATACTGCCAATGGTCTTGGTTGCCCTTAAAAACTTGGTGGTATCATCATATTACTGAAGATAACACATATTTTTCTTATAGGACATGAATAGATCAAATTAGTGCCAATTCAGAAATTTTGTCTCCAGTGGCCAACCTTTATAGTGCTATATGTGTCTATGAATGCTACCTAAGGAGGAAAATAATTAGCAGGATTACCCAGTAGTAAGTCTCACTAGCTATAATAATTACTAGATTAACAACATTTACTCACAGATGCAGTAATGACATAAATATTAGAAGGGTAAGCAACTACTTTCTTATTTCATTTAAAACTAAATTCATAAGACAAAACCCATGCCTGTCACAAATAACTAGTCAAATTAACAATTACTGGCTATATCATAGGCCCTAAGGGAGAACCCAATCTTATTATTCTGGTACATAGATACCGTGTTAAAGTTCGTCCTAACTTCTTATCACCATTCCCATAGATTAGTGGATCTCTCAACCATCATCAGAGAAGCTTAGTTTTTTACAGTAGGTAGTGATTAATACAAAGAACTGTAGCTACTCAATGTACAAAAATAAGAGACTGTAAAGTGCTCATCTCAATGTGAGATATCTACATCATATTCTTGTCTCCCAAGGGTTAGGAATCATCATAAAAGAAGTCAGAATGACTGTAAATACCATCAATAGTGAACATCTACAGAGAAATGGTATTTGTTCAACATTACAGGGCTATTGCAAATATGAACTAATAGTAGCTGTAATTAAATTCACAAGATAAAGTCAGGTAAAATATTATCATGGATACAGGTGGGGCTCATGAAGTATCACACTTAGCAAAGGAGCTATTGGCCATTGTTGTATGTAGGCAAGGAAGAATCAGTTTGCTTCATGGAAATGACCCTGAGAAGCTACTCACACTACAGAGGGTAATATTATACCCATGCACACAGAGAAAGTACTTAAGTGTGCGCAGATTTTTTTTAAAAAATTAAGAGCATAAAGTTAGGAGTACAAATGAGTAGGGGCATATGAAAGGAGTTCTAGGAGAAGGAAGAGGAGGTGAATTTTACTGAAACACATGTGAATATGTGAAATTCTCAAACACTATTTTTAAAATTAAAGTAGAATTTTTAAAATAAATTTTGAAGTATGAATGAAAATGAATTTTTAAGAATGTTTCAAGATTACCATAGGCTTCAATGTAATAATTGCTTCAAGTTCATTTCTTATAAACTATTTTTGAATATGTGTTTGGGAATTCTTTAAGCCTACATGTGTCATAAAAAATAATAGTTGAAGTAGCCCTTAGGGGAAGGTGCCATAATATTGGTATTGCAAGTTTAGTGCATTCATAATTGAATGGGAGAACAGAAGAGCCATAAGTTTGTGTTTCTTATTATATAAAATCTGCTGATATAATAGAACATGTTATGACCACAATATTTTGTTTTCACCATAATACTGTGGTGTTGTGTAGTGCTGACAAGAAAATGCTCACTGGTTTATATATGTCCCTACCTTTAAAAAAATGTCAGTTCATTGAGAGAGAGTGCACTTTTTTCCACTGGAAAAGATGCTCCCCAGGAAAAGTGACACTTTTTTGGCTATTTGTGTTTTGTAGTTTTAAAGGAAGCTTGGGTGCTTGTGTGGAACTCAAAAGGAAAAGATCTCAGAAATTTTGTCAATGTGCTGTTTTAGACAAGGTGCTCTTTACTTTCCAGCAAAGAGGCTACTATCAATTGCCTTTCAATATCTAAATGAAAGTAATACAATGAAGAATTAGAAAAATGTTTCTGCTTTTGATTGTTTTTCAATTTTTTATTAGATATTTTCTAGATTTACATTTCAAATGCTATCCTGAAAGTCCCCTCCCCTTTCCCCTCTCCCTGCTCCCCTGCCCACCCACTCCCACTTCTTGGCCCTGGCGTTCCCCTGTATTGGGGCATATAAAGATTGCAGTACCAAGGGGCCTCTCCTCCCAATGATGGCTGACTAGGCCATCTTCTGCTACATATGGAGCTAGAGACACGACGTCTGGGGGTTCTGGTTAGTTCATATTGTTGTTCCTCTTCTAGGGTTGCAGACTCCTTCAGCTCCTGGGGTTCTATCTCTAGCTTCTCCAATATGGGCCCCCTGTTCCCTTTTATGGATGACTGTGAGCATCCACTTCTGTGGGAGTCAGCTATATCAGGGTCCCTTCAGTAAACACTTGCTGTCCTTTTGATTTAAATAAACCTTTAGATGCCATTTTCTATACAATGATAGAACTTCATTGGAGTTTAGTGAATTCTACAATGCAAAAATTCCTTCTAATTTAATAATAAAGTGCAAAATAAGAAAATCAATAGACTTTATGTGAAGAAATAGTACAATAGAGGAGTATTTAAAGGGAAAGTTATTACCAATTATTAAACAAAATATTCTGTCATTAAAAAGTATTAATGATCCATTACATTTAAAATGGAGAATCAATGTTTATAAGTGTCTTTCCTAAGTAGCATAGCTTTTATTTTCCATCAGAGTAAATAGAAAATATAATTAAGAACATTTGCAATATCCCTTGGAGAGTCAGGTGGTAGACAAAGAAAGATGTAAGTATAAACAGAGGGGGAAATATTTCCTTTAAAGAAACTGTCAATGTTCTTGAAGTGCTATGATTTCTTTACAAATTCAACTGCCACTTACTGTTGCAGAATTACATATAAAAGTCATTTTATCACCTGAAAATGAAATATGAAGAAATTGTATCTCTGCATTCATATGTTTCCTGCATATAGATGAGTATATAACAATGATAATTTGATTGAATACGGGATCTATAAAATGATTCTGAGTTTACTATGGATGTTATAGAAACAAGTCTTGAGGATTATTTCACAGGAATTATGGCTTGCAATTTGTGGAGAAGAAAATATAGTGCACATATTTTACAATGATAATATCAACTACAAGTTTTTGATGATGACTTATGCTGAAAACAGTTGTTTCCCTGTCTCTTTAACAACTGAGGATATTAATTGCAAATTATTTCTGAAATTATAGAATCATTAAAATTTGAATTTACTGTAATTCCATGCTTAATTTTGTTTTTATTAATAATTAGTCATGAAAATAAGTACACTCTTGAAAGAATATTGCACAAAATTATTTATTATAAAATAATCCTAATGCTTGTCTCTATTTAATGAGTGGAGTCATTCACAGTTACTAACAGTAGAAGAGAATGAGTACGAGAATAAGACTTAGCAGAGTCAAGTCTTAAATCATTCATTTACCAACTCTCAAAATACTTTAGTTTTAAATAATACAAAAATACAAAAATGAATGTCTTATCATTAAGCCCATAGATTAATGCATCAGAGAAGCTTCTATTTGCTGTTGATAGTGATTAACACAGAGACCAACAAGTGGTCAAAGTGGAGAGAATTAGAAATTGTGGAATGGTCAGTACTAAATGCGGCATCTATATTATACTGCCCTCCAAGGCTCAGAGATTGTTGTGGAAGAGAATGAAGAATAATATAAGCAGTATATGACTACTAGGAAAGAGTACGTCATGAATACACGAAGAAGCCATATACGTGAACTCATAGTCTTTGGGACAACATGCACAAAAACAAGCCAGACCAAATACTGGCATGTAGAGTTGAATTGGATATGAAACCCAACCCCTGGATAAGAAGCAATTCACACTTGATAGCTGCTGGGAGAGGACTGGTTAATTTCTTCTTTCTAAGAGTATAACCCATGGTAAGTTGGCCATATGCCAGAAGGCTTAAGCAAATTTATTAGTTCAATGGGTACATATTCTTAGCTACAAAATGAATCAGTTATAGTAATACAGTAATTTTCAAGTTGTTTCAATTTAGAACAATTTATTTAAGTAAGCCTCATAAAGGGGATAATTATCTAACACCAATAAAAACATAACTGCTTTGAGTAAGACTTGATGAATTGTCTAGCCTAGTGTTATTGAAGTATACTTCCAGTACCCTGTGTAAAAGCTCTTATAATCAATGGTAAAGCTTTAATGGTAAAGCTCTTATAATCCATGGACCAAATATTTTCTATGCCTTCCTATACAGCTATGTTTCATGTGATTATAATAGAAAGCCTTTTGCTGAAATTATTCTACATAATTATTATATTGCTACAGAACAAAATAAATGGGTTAATTAGTAGATTAAACCATGAAAGTTTCTTTTCTCTTGACTTTTTAATATCTTTAATGATGGAGGAATTCATATATGCTTGTAACATATTTTAATCAAATCTAATTCCCCAGTCTATCCTCCCTAGTTCTTCCCATGGTCCCTTCACAAATTCATGTGTTCTGTCTTTTTAGAAAATAAATATCACAAAGTTCCATTAATTTTGTCTATGTGCCCTTGTGTTGTGGACCATCTATGGATCACAGTTATTCTCTAAGGAGCCATGTTACTAAATAAAACTGGCTCTTACTCCCTCAGCAATCATCAATTGCCAATAGTTCTTCAACTACAGGTGGGGCTTCATGAGTCCCTTCCATATCCTTGCGGGAATTTTGGTTGGCTTGATTTGTTATGGATCTTGTGTATTCAGTATTTCTCATTGTTAGTCCATGTATGTAATGGCACTGTGATGTCTAGCAAATACTTTTTCACTGGTAAATCACTTGAGAATATTTGCTGATTCGTTTTTACCAAATAGACACAAATTCGAATCATGTATAAAGAGATAACTTGAGTTGAGGAATTGCATTGGTCTGTGGGTAAGCCTATAGAATATTTTCTTGGTTAATAATTGATGCAGGAGGGCATAGGCCACTATGGGCAGTGCCAGTCTTAGGCATGTAGTACTTGGTTGTGTAAGAAAGCAAGCTGAGGAAGCCTATTAGTAGGATTTTCCAATGGTATCGCTTCAGTTCCTTCTAGATTCCTCTCTTGAATTACTACCATAGCTTTTCTGTGAGTTAGACTGTAAAATGTAAGGTGAAGTAAACCTCTTCCCTACCAGTAGCTTTTAGTGTATTATAACCACAACAGAAAATAAATATTAAAGTATGTAAGTAAATCTTATATTTGCAACCTCAACCTTAATTTCCCCTCTTGTTGCAAAGGAAAAAGGGAGAGTAAAACTTTATCTCTATAAAGTTTTGTCAGTTGACAGAATAGAGCATTGTTTAAGTGAATAACTATGGAATGAATAAGATATTTGCATCTTTTCTGGTTTAAAATATACACCCCAATTTCATTTGTTGAACACTAGAATTAGTGGACACAAAATATTGTTATATGGTTATTGAAACATTATTAAATGTCTCTGTTTCATAGTTTACCGATCTCTAAAATTACTCTAAAATGCTTGACAGTATTAAATCAGGAAATATATTCAAAACTTCTTAACCCACAGGAGTTAAATTGGTGTTTAGCACCTTTTTAGTTGAAATATTTGGTTTTCTTTTATAAGAAATTAACAACTTAAATTGTGTGTTCCTATACTGTTCCATAAAAGTATATCTTTGTATAAGTTTATACATTAATGAAAGAAGAATTTACTGGGCTGTTGATTTAAGCTCTTCATCATAAACTTTTCCTCCATGCTTACAGGGAAGATGCTGTGAAGAACAATCTTAGTTGTAGTCTCCAGTGTCTACTTTGTTTATAATAATATCTATATTTATAAGGAAGAATACTCAAAATATAATCATATAAATCTAACCTGAATTATTTTTCTTTTTTACTATTCTCATCATATTTTAAGGAGAACCAGAAGTATGTATTTGTAGGAATATGCCTCATAATCAATATCTGGGTTGCAGAAAAATAGCTCAGAAGACTTTGTGCAATCAAAAACTTAGCAAAGTCAGTCCACCAATTGAAAGGCTGTCCATCACACATTCAGTATTCTCCATGTTAAGTTTATCTTTCTTTGGCATGACTTCCAGAGGTATTTGTCTTCCATGAACTTAGAAATATGTAGGGTAGGCAGGAAAGTAATAGAACAGCAAACTAAAATGTTTACTGTACTCAGTGTAACAGCATACCAATTCATATGACGTTTATTCTGTTTCTTCAAGCACAACGATCTATTTTATCTGGGTCAGAAATCACTATGGAGATCTTGAGAAAACTAAAATTACATTTTCATATATCAATAGTGTCATATGACAAAGTGAAAATTAAAATGACATAGGTAATTATCAAAATGATAGCCATTAGAATCCATCTTATTTTACTAAGATATATCAATGTTAGTGGGAGACAACTTTTATTTTTTAGTACTCTAAATCATCATATGACTTTGTGTTGAACTGTCCATATTTTGTTTTAGCAATCCAGAATATGACAGAACTATAATATCTCTCAAATGCAGCAATTTTTTATTTAAATAATATTGTCTAGGAGTGTTAAATTCTCATCACAAATAGATCATTGGGAGCTAAGATTGTTCCTGCCTGATGCACTATAAACCTAATAGTATCCTGGATACTTTAAGATAACATTTGCTCTGTCATTGGGATCATACAAAAGTATTTATTAACCCAAATGGAGGGAAATGATTTTCATTGCTAAAAATGTGACACTTTCAAACTTTTCATTTGACGACAATAATGTCGGCTATGGACAAAACAAAAACAACAACAAAACAAAACAAAAACAAAACAAAACAAAAAAAAAAACAATCACTGTAGAACAACAGAGTTTTAGAGAAAACTATTTTAATTTAATTTGCTCTAATAAATCATTTTATTATAAAGTGTCTCAGAAAGTACTGAAGAAAGTTTTACAACATCCATATACATATAACTGAAAACAAGCAATAGTGCTTTGCCTCATACTTGCTCCAAAGAAATTTCTTGAGTTATATATTTATTATTACTTTTTAAATTCAGATGCTTTTGTAGATATGCTATTAGCTGAGATGAAAATAGTATCCTGACAGTTTGGATCCAAAGAAAACCACAAAGTCAGAGCACATAACAAACATCATAGAAGAGATGTATTGGTGGTGGTGGTGGTGGTTGTGGTGGTGACCACAAGAGCTTGGCTGCCGCTTCTCAGTGAGAAGCAGTAGAGAACAAGAACTAAGCAGATCACAGGGTTTAATATGAGTATATGGGTGTTCTGAGGGGCGGAACTTTGCATGGTAGATTAGGATTGAAGGAATTATGTGGCCTGATCTTCAGGCAACCTCAGGGATTGGTGGAAATTTTTTGATAGGGTGGGGCTTGGCTATTCTCCCACCTCTAGAGACTCGGATCCATGGTTATATCAGCTAGGGAATGCCATTCAGGCAGTTAGAAAAGTCTGAGCTGGAGAAGGCTCTAGCCATTTGACTTTCTCAGGGTCAGGGCCTGACCATTAGAGCTCCTCAGGGATAGTACCTGGCCATTGGAGTTCTTCAGTGGGAGGGTTTGGAAACTGGAGCACTCGAGGGGGTGATAACTTATGTGCATGAAGGGGTCAGGCCTGGCCACCAGAATAGTCTGTGTGTGAAGCCTGGTAGTTGGGGGTACCCTGGGGCATGATATACAAGGGGAGTCTCGGATTCACTAGGAAAGCCACCACTGCAGCCCAAGTTGGTGTAAATATCCTAACTCCAATTGACAATTAGTCTAAAGTTGCGCTATATAATTTTAAGCTATGATTTTGTAATTTTACTATGTGTTCACATAGCTATTGTTTATATATGATATTTTTATTCATGTAAATGGACATAAAGAGTAAATCTTACTTTGATATCATTTTGCCTTTCTTCTATTTGATATTTGGTATTATTTGGTACTTCTATAATGTTTAGCATGCCCTGTTTTTTTCTTCAATTACTTTTCCCCTGGGTACCTAGGATTTAATGTCCTTTATCCACTTATATCTTTCCCTGTCTACACTGATTAGGAAACATAATGGGCAGAGTTAACAAAATGAGGAATTATGCATAATCTTGAGGATGCTTAAATAGTGTGTAAGAGGCAAAGGAAAGTAGCACCACAAGCCGAGCATGGGCCAGAAGGCTATACAACTGTAGGAAAGACCCATATTCAAGAGAGACTGTGTCTTTCAATAGAGAATCATAGCTTCTGCCAAACCATGAAGTTATAGAACATAAGAACCAAGAAAATATAATCTTTAAATGTGTAGAACATGACAGAGTGGAGTGGAGAATGGTGTTTGTGTGTGTGTGTGTGTGTGTGTGTGTGTGTGTGTGTGTGTGTGTATGTGTGTATTAATAGGGATGAAACCTAGGGTCTTCTAAGGTAAGCAAATTCTGTCCAGGTGGAGCTATAGTCCTAGCCGCATTCTCTCTTTTAATTCTGGCACTGGATCTCCCTAAATTACCCAGTCTGGCCTCATACTTACTCTGTACTTAAGACTGACTTTCAACTTTCAAAACCCTCATCTCCATCTTCCAAGTAGTTAGGATCACAGGACTGTACCATCAAGCATCACTGGAGACCAGATGGAAATGAAAAAAAGAAAAATACCCATAAGAGGGAGGATTGTTTTAGGCTGTCCTTAAAATTACTAGCATATGTTCTTGAGGTCTAAAGATAGTAATTTAAATCATTAGAAATATTAGATCCAAACTCTCTTACCTGTCCCCTTCTCTATTTTGTACCTAATATCTTGTTTTGTATTTTAACTCTCTAGAATGGTGATGGTATATTAACAATATTGTTTACACTTAAAATGCTTGATTTTTCCCCATTCATCCTACTTCTTTTATGAGCTTGATTTCCTATATAAGCATAGAATGGATGTTCTATTCAGGCTTCTCATTCTTTCCACCTA